>CAJNJA010016141.1:0-11472 GCA_905231915.1 Symbiodinium necroappetens | reverse complement strand
TCCCTAAACCCCTGACACCTAAACCCCCAAAATCCCTAAACCCTACAGTGAGACCCCTAAACCCTCAACCCTAAACCCCTAAACCCTACAGTAAGACCCCTAAACCCTAAACCCTAAACCCCTACCAATAGGCCCCTAAGTAGTTCCTTTTTGGGATTACCTTATAGGATTCTCAATAAGAGCCCACAAAAAGGAGCTACTTAGGGGCCTAAGGGTATGGTAGTCTGTTATTTTGGGCTACTTGGCTTGTCAGATAAACCCGAAGCTCGCCTGCCAGCTGCCGTTGCGGCCCAGGACCGTGGCAGAAAGCCAGCCAGAACCCAGCTGTGCTGGCCAGATTAAGAGGGCCTCGAATCGGGGGTTCAGGGTTTAGGGTTTGGGGTTTAAAGGGTTTCGGGTTTAGGGCTAAGAGGGCCACAAATCAGGGTTTGGGGTTTAGGGTTTAGGGCTTAGGCTTTAGCTTAGTTTAAGGTTCAGGGTTTAGGCGTTAGCCTAGCTTAGGGTTTAGGGCTTCGGCTTTAGCTTAGTTTGGGGTTTAGGGATTTAGGCTGAATAGGTTCGCCTAGCGGGTTTTCGGAGTGCCAGGCGGGCTGTTGTAGGGTTTAGGCTTTGCAGGGGCTCTGAGTTGTGGGTTTAAGGGCTTTTGGGGTTCCGGGTCAGAGTTTATAGAGGTTCATGGGTTGTAATAGAGTTTAGGAATTGCAGGGGTCAGAGTATATAGGGCTTGGGCTTTCTAGGGGGTTCAGGGGAACCGTAATTCCCATACCCAAACCCAGGAATTCTCAACACCAAAAGAACCACATCCCAAGGCTTCAACTGAAAGCCCGACTTCAGAATCCTAAGGCACAAAACCCTGTAGATTCCGTAGCCCCGGGACTTTATTCTTACCCCGTGAACCCTGAACCATATGGGTGGTTCTCTAAAATAGGGTCTCCTTTTTCGGTCCAAAATATAGTACGGCACCCTTATAAAAAAGGACCCCAAAAGGGACCTCCCTCAGTTTAGAGAACTGCCCATATGTAACATATGTAGGTTTCGCAGATCATCGAAGATCTGGGCAGCACGCTGCGAATACCGGCACGGCGAGCCAAGAACTGCCCCGTAAGGCGGTGAAGAGGAGCCAATCCTTCCAGAATCAAGATATGTGTATATGCGCACACATATATATTACATGTCTATATACATATACATATATATATATACACATGTATATATCTATATAAAGACATATATGTACATAATATGGTAACATATATATATATATATGTTATATTATATTGACAAAAGGATGTAGGAACTGTAATAATCAATGAGGAATGGATTTTGGAGGGGTGTTATTGTGAAAATGCTTAGGACACATGACCATGTTTATCATGTTTAGAGTTAGGGAAGGTTACGAGGTTTATCAGCAGGGCGATGACAACGAAGAGCAATATGATCTTGATCATGATCATGTCTCACGTCAAGCATAAGCTATTTCGACTCCGAGGACGAAAAGTGTCGACTGGGATTGATGCCTTTAAAAGCGGCGAACTTGACTTTGAGGGGCCCCAAACCCCAAACCCTAACAGTCTAAGCCCGAAGCCTCGCTTGCGCTGTGTCGCCACACTTACTGAAAGCCACGAGCCCCAGAAAACCATGTCCCAGGAGGGTAAGAGGCATCGTTAAAACCTGCCGCAGCCACGAAAAACCCTACATTTTAAGGGCTCTTTGCCATGATGTCCTGATGGTTCCTTACATGGGTAGGTTGTTTGGGGGGGGGTTCAGGTAAAAGCTGATGCATAAGCTCCAAAGACTCTATAGTCCAAGCCGGCTCAGGGCATCACCCCTGCAGCTGTGAAGTCAATCTCCGGGCACGCGGGCATCCTGCAAAATCCACTTTACGTCTTAAGTCTATGGTTTCGGCTTTCAGGCTTTAGGGGTGGGGGACTTCCCGGGCTCTGGGGAACGGGATGCTTAGGTCATAGGCTTTATCTTCTGAGCTCGTTGGGCTCTGGACTGCATACCTGAACTGCATCAGAGGACAAAGGTCCCGGTTCACCGAACGTGTTTAGGTGAACCGGCTTGTTCGGGTTCTGAGTGTTGTCACGTTGTCTTTCTTGTCCCGAGCGTCTGGTCAACATTGCCGAGCTGTTTATAGCTCTCCTTTTGTAGCTGTTGCAGTTGTTTGGAGGTTTCCGATCTCCGTCATTGTCCAACAGATGACTTATTTACAAACCTGCAAAACATTGCGAAGGAGTTGCACCAACTCAGCCGGAACACAGCAGCCACGAAACATGCAAACTGCTCTCGCTTACGCCGATGCGGGCACCCAAACCCTGACCTTCAACAGCGGGATGTCTCCAGTAATGAGGCTGCGGGCGAACTCTAATAAACCGGAGCTCAAACTCCGCAAGTCCAGTAGGCTACGATGTATTCTGAAAGCTAAAAACGTGTATGTTGACAGTATGAGTATACTAAGAAGCTAAGCGGGATGTTCCTGAACAGGCAATATGAAGCTGGCGTCCCCGTGAAGCCCTGCAAACGGGCTTAGGGCTTATAGGGTTTAGGGGTTCAGGCCTTAGGGTTTTATGGTTTAGGGTTTAGGGTCTTTCACAGGTTCTGTGATCCAGGTCTAATGTAAACGCAAGCCGTTTGTGTGAAATTTCCTATGCCCCAGGTTACCTGCTCAAGCAGTCAATGTTTAGGTTTTCAGGGTCGTAACCAGGGTCGTGTAAGCCTTGAGCCTTCAACCCTTACAACCCAAAGCCTCAAAACCTAAACACATAAAGCCCTAAGCACCTACAGCCCTTTCAACTTCTTCCAAAACCCTTAAACCCTGCACTCTGTAAGCCCTGAACCTAACCCCCTTAACCTACCCTAAACCCCAAACCCTAAACCTTTCAAACCACAAAAAACAAAACGTCGAGGCCCCAAAAATTCGGTCCCAGCTCGCCAGGGCATCGACGTTCGACCAGGGAGTCGGCAATCCGCCTCGAAGTGTCGTTTTCTGGGTTTTTGTTAAGGGATCTAGAGTTTGAGAGTTATTTAGGTTACCATACTAGGGATGGATCTAAAGTAAATCATATGGTCTCCATATATATATATGTATATATATATATATTTAAAAAAAAATCCCCGAGCAAGAGCCCAGTTTTTTTTGGGGGGGGTTTAAGGGTTCCTTTGAGGGATCCCTCACGGGGTCCCAAAAAGGGAGCTTGCAGGGCTCCTCTAAGCGACTGCTAGAAGGGTTTATAGGGTTTTGTTGCTTTGTGCTTTGGGGTTTTGGGGGTTTTGGGGGTTATGGTTGTGAGGGCTTTGAGGTTGTGGGGTTTAGGCGGGCTTTGTTTTTGTGTTGTGGGGTTTGGGGGGTTGCGGTTATGAAACTCATTGTGGCCGCCTTAAACAACTACTTCTCATTTTCTCATAATTTAGGTAACCGTTTTGGATCTCTTTCGCGATTTCATCTTCATTGTTGATATCATGTCACTATCACTGTATTTTCACTATTCATATTTGGGTGGAAAGTGCCGTGAAAAGGTGCGCAGGAATCCTAAAACTTTCGCAAGAATGAGGAGAGGCTGAGGAGCTCTTCGTGTTTGTTTAGAGCCATTTTTCATGTGTCATAATTAAAGCCCTTCATGTTGCTGTCGATGCTCGCCTCCTACTATGTCCCACGTCCGCCGTTTCCCCGCGAACCCTGCCCAAAATGAGAAACATGATGACGAGGCGATTCACAATATGATGATGGCACCAACACACATCAAGAAAACACAAGAACACCCCAAATGAAAATAAGGATGATGATAACATAAACAAATATTTCTTGCAAGGTTGACAGTCAGAAATTGTCAAACAACCTCAGAAGTTTAGGGTCTAGGGCCTCAAGCTTACAATGTCTTAGCAGCAAGGGTTCTTTGAGGTCTAAGTCTAAGGCTGCTGGGCGGTAGGCTTTAGTTTCAGATCCAAGGTTTAGGCCATAAGTGTAAGATCTTGGGGTTTGGGGCTAGCGATTCGGATTAGATGATTATATTGCAAGGCTTGTGGCTTCTGGTGAGATTGCGAGGAGAACCATCTCATGTATATGTGACCTGCAGGCGTTTTGGAATTAAGGGTGAGAGATTTAAGGAATTCGGGTTTACGCGAAAGGCCGCAGTCCCAGCCGTCATCAATCTTAAGCCCTTCCCTCGCATCTTGTGCTGCCTGACACGACTGACTATGCTCCAAGATTCAAGGTTTCAGATGGGTTCGTCGTTCATGGCGTTTGGGAGATGTGGACGATGGACTTCTCGTCTTCAACTGGTTGCAGGTTCAAACCTTCCGGGTTTAGGCTTGAGGGCCCAAGGCTTTATCGGGTTTAAGGCTTGCGGCTACGGGTCTTGGGCTTAAAGCTGCAAGGCCACACACTACTATTGGGAAGTTTCGTGTTTAGGGTTAAGGTTTTCGCAGAAGGATACTTCTCGGAAACCCTAGGCCTCCTACCTTAACCCCAAACCCAGCATCCACACGCGATAGATGTTCGAGGCCCGTAAACCTTTGGGACCAAACCTTACTTCTCCCACTCTAGCCTCTATAATCTATAAACCTTAGTAAGTACCCGATCGGGAACTTTGTAGAGCCTTTACAATACCCCAAAATACACGTTTAAAGATCCCCTTCGAACCCTTATAAAACTCCTCAAAGAACCCTTTGAGGATCAAAACGACCCCTGATCCCTAGCAGAGCCTTTAAAGAACCAACCCTAAACCCTAAACCCTAAACCCTAAATCCTAAAGCGTAAACCCTAAACCCTATATCCCCTAAACCCTATAACCCCTAAACCCCATAACCCCTAACACCCCCTGCCCGAGGCCCGGTCCCAGAGGGAGAAGCTCAAGAAAACAAAGGCGAGTAGTCCACTCCAAGGAGACACGATGGCGAAGAACAGCAGCCTTGGGGTTTAGGCTTAAGGGTTTAGAGAGTTCTGGGTTTTTGTTGGGTGTTAGAGTGTTTTAGGGTTTAGGGTTGGGGTATAGGAATGAAATGGGGTTGGTCGCTAGTTAGGATTTAGGTTTTAAGTATGGGCGCCAATTAGTCAGTTAGCGTTTACGACATGATGTTCTGTAAGGTTTACGGGTGCAGCGCTTAGTCGGCAGATTCGCGGGCAGTCTCCGCCCTGGACCCTGCACCCGCTTCTAGAAAGAGTGCTTCTGCATCTGCGTTCGGGTTCCTGGCCTGCGGTTCACTGGTATGCTTGATGCACATACGATGACATACTAGTGAGGATGCTTTCAACTTTGCACGACCGAAGCCTTCTTGAAGCCGAGCACCACCTAACTTATCAGGGTTTCCTGAATCCCGGCTTGCCGGCTTTCATCCGAGCTCCGCGCAAGCCAGACACAATCGCCTGCTCACAGCAACGTCCTCGGAGCCCGTCGGGGGCGAGCTTAAAATAGCGGGCGGCCGTAGGTTTTGGCGTACATTTTCACTGGATGACAACAAGGAATCCTATGGAATGGTGTCAGTATGTCTCCGTAACTAGCCGTATAGTAATTCGAACAGGGTTTTGGGGTATATTTTACTGTAATCATAACAAGGAGCCCCCTGAATAGTATAGGCAACTATTTAGGCCCCTATCCACTACGGAGCGGAGAGACAAAGTGCTCAGGGTTGCGGGATCACCCGCAGAGCCCGGTCCCCTCTATAATGGGAGTGGACTTTGGGGTACTAGAAGGTGGGTTCAGGGTTTAGGGTTTAGGGTTTGGGGTTTAGGGTTTAGGGTTTCAGGGTTTCAGGGTGTAGGGTTCAAGGTTTCGGGTTGAAGGCTACGGTTACAAGGTCTAAGGAGCAGAAACCCACCACGTGGATGGCCACAGCCTCACAGCCTGACAATGCCCAACACTTGACACCCGTGCGCTGTACCGAATAGTGTTAAGACTTGAGGAATAAGGGGTTTGGAGTTTGGAATGGAGTAAAGGGGTTCGGGGCTGATATGCTCTTGCTACAGCTACCTTCACAGACCTGTTCTTCTTGTCGACTTGAGCAGGTGGTGGGAGTACAGTGAACAGCCAAGATCTCCGAAATGACATGACATAGTTCCCATCTTAACCCTGTGCAATCCAAAATCTCCACCTGCAAGTTCAAAGAGGAAGTGAACTTTAGGTTTTGAGAACTCGCAGTGTGGTAGTGCAACGTGGCATCGCATTGTGAAGCATGTGAGAATGAATGGAGAACGCACCAGCATCTGCGCGACCATTGCCAAACTGACAACATAATGCCTGCCAAAAGAACTTGCAGCCAAACCCCAAATCTTGAACCCCTAAACACTACATTTCTCAGGACTTGGCCGAAACATCCGAACCCTGCATTGTTGAAATCGGCCTGGTGGCTTGGGAGCTTAGGACTTTGGCGCTTCGGGGTTTAGAGCCTCTATACTCAGAGGCCACGCAGACGCTTCGCAATTCGCGCGAAGCACGAGTAACAGTTTAGTGTTGCCAGAGACTGCCACGAGTTTTGGGGCTGTTCTGGACACGTGGAAATGTACCTGGAGCATGTAAGGGTGTCCCGCATGGAGGCTTTGTCAAGCCTGGCGCGTGATGATTGAAGACGGAGAACCACCAGTCACGCGGAATTGAGGAAATAGAACTTCGTATGGAGGTTGCATGTAGATCATGTAGGATGAGTACGTAGGGCGATCCTACTTCGGATCCCTCAAGGATCAATGGAACCTTGATCTAGACAAATCTGGAATCGAGACCAAATGACAACTGCACATGTTGGAGAACCTTGCCAACTTTGCTGGATAAGGGTCTCGATCAGGGCTGTAGATCTCTGCAGGGCCAGGATTCATGAAGCAACGTACTGAGACAGAACGAAAACCAAGCGACCAAGCAGATACTCTTTGTTTCGGCACGTGCACAGGCAACCATATGACGCAGGCCTGCATGCAGAAATATTCCTATTGAGGAGCAGTGGACTGTAATAAGGGGCAAATGGTCATGGTAGATAGCCCCCCGTACTAGTGCGTAGTGAGAAACAAACAATTACGGAGCAAACCCAACAGCCTCGGACCCTGCACAAACATGCACACCACCGCAAAAACTCACGAGTTTCTTCAGCGATGCACAGTGGTACTAAGCGACGTCAGTACCGACACCGAGCTGCGAAAGAACAAGATCAACAAAACGCTTTTCATGTCTACCTGAGCTTGGTAGTACAGTGGTGTAGGCCTGACATTCTAGATGGGGGTTTCCGGAAATAGGGGACCCCAATATAGCACCCTAAAAAGTAGGATCCCTAGTATAAGGCTCCTAGAATAAAATAAAGGCCCCAAATTTCCGGAAACTCCTAGATGGCTACGTCGGACAGGTCTTCCGGATCACAAATCAAACAACATGGAGACACTCGAACAAACACGGCAACACACAGAATCAAACACAAAAACCAACACACACACAAACACACACACACACACGCAAGCCAAAGAAACGAACAACAGAAACAGACAAACCAACAAGCAAACAACAACACCAACAAACTAGCAACAAACACAAACCTAGTAGCTAGCCAGCTAGCCAGCTAGCCAGCGAGCCAGCTATCTCGCTAGCTAGCCAATAGCTCAGATAGTTAGCTACAACAACTAGCTAGCTAGCTCCTAAATATCTAATGACCTAACCATAACTAACCAACCAACCAACCAACGAACCAACCAACCAACTAACCCACTAACTAACTAGCTAGCAAGCTAGCTAGCTAGCTAACTAACTAACTAACTAACTGAAGGAACTAACCAACTAAACATAACTAATACACAAACACACAAAGACGGGAACACAGACTCGCTGGTATACGGACACAGATAAACTTGCTCGGTTCTTTATTACAAATGTGCAGATACGAAGGAACAAACATTGATCCGGGACGAATTATGTGTCTAGATGTCTGCGTTTTTTGTCATGTCAAAAGAGACATTCCATAATGCCTTAGCGCAAAATCTGCCACCCCATCTATCACACGCGCAATTGCCGCAATGGGGCTCCCCACCTCGGGCTGTCCCCACCTGCCAGAATATGACCGTGCTCAAAAGCAAGACAACAAATGCTGTCGTGCACAGCATGATGATGAGAAGAAGGATGTGGACGCTGATCTCAGCGAATGTTAAGCATCAGCTAATGGCGATGGTCATTGTGTGCGGTGATGATGATGACAATGATGATGATGGTGATGATGATGATGCTGATGTCGGTGATGAAGATGATGGTGATGATGGCGATGGTGATGACGATGATGATGATGATGATAATGATGAAGGTGATGATAATGATTATATGTTAATGACGGTGTTGATGAAAGTGAGAATCATCATGGTGACAAGGTGACGAGGTTCTTCATAAGTGAGCCGAGCGGAAGTATGCTGATTACGGTTGTGATGCAGCGGGACCATCGTGCAATCATGTTGATACCGAAGATAATGCCATTGATGGTAATTGTGCAGATGCTTGTGGACGATGACGATGGTAAATACCATGATGTTGTTGATGATGGTGTCTGCGATTTCAGCGATTCAATGGCGATGATGGTGATGTTCGTGACGATCACGCAGGCATGTTAGTGCTATGATTGTGCAGAGTGTGCTGATGGGTTGGCATGCTCATTCAATGTCGAAATTTAGGGTGTGGCTGGGCACAATAGCGCACAACATCCTGCCTACTTGCGGTTTCTGAAACAAGGTTGATCTGTGTGTAGGGCTGGCTGACGGATGATTTTGGCAGCTGCGGACCTCGCAGCCTGCACTTTCGTGACTAATTACGCAACAGCACTTCTTTTGGCTAAGGAGGTTTAGGGATTAGGGCTTAGGCTTGAATCACTTGTTACTAGGCTCCATGAGATCAAGCCAAACCCACACGACCCAAGTAAGCTACAGAGAACGGCCTTGGACGATTCAGCTGATTCAGCACAAAATGCAAAAAAAGTGAGCACAGCAAGTGTGCAGAACCCTGTGCCTGCACATTCGATCCTAACTCGCTAAGTAAGCCTAGTCGTTCCAAACCCTCATCCATAACCCTGTTGAGCCCTGAACCCTTGCAATGGAAACCAGATAGACAGGCAGCCTAAAAGCCACAACACCGACCGGCAAAAATCCGAGGCCCCTCAACTGATCCCGCTCGAGATGCAGGACCGACATGCCCCAATTATTACCAATTTCGGCCGAAACCCATACACAATCCTATAGAGCCCTTACTTATCCCGATCGAATCATATATATATATGCTACACCCCCGAACCCCAACTCTGGCTTTCACCACAGATGCAGACAAGGTATCTTAGATGCGGCACGTGTGCATGTCGTCGTATTTGTAGATCACGTCACCTTGTTAGTGTCTACGAGTCTACAAGTGCTTACTCAATAAAGCAGTTCCGTCAGTGTCTCACAGTTAGAGTCTCACAGTGAACCTTCGTCCTATGTAAATTCACATAAACAACGACAACACAAAGATGTGCCGAACATATATTATATGTTGAGATGCCGTTGGGTAGCTTGCCAACTCTTTTTTCCCACTTTGTAGGCGCAGAAGGAATCGGTCCGAGGATTTGCTCTCCGAAAGCGACAATCAAATCCGTCACGTCTTTCGGAAAAGTTCGGCAGAAGGATGCAGACATGGCTCAGTATGAGTGTCTTTGTTTGCAGGTATAATTACAAATAACAACGCATAGTTAGTACATTCTGGAAGGGTGATAGGACGACGCTCTCACTCTGCCAGCATGCGCTGCGAGTGAGCTTGACACAACACCCCGGTATGGA
This sequence comes from Symbiodinium necroappetens, assembly GCA_905231915.1. Classification (NCBI taxonomy): domain Eukaryota; class Dinophyceae; order Suessiales; family Symbiodiniaceae; genus Symbiodinium; species Symbiodinium necroappetens. The sequence goes on along the minus strand of CAJNJA010016141.1, from coordinate 1,712 downwards.
GCCAAAGATCTGCGTTCTTGTTCCAATACTCATATTGTGCTGAGGGCAACTTTGCACGCAGCAACTTGGAACCGGCCTTGCAGTTCTGGTTGATGATGATCCTATCTTTCAAGAAACGCCAAACTCTATCAATCAACTGAGTGCCTGACTTGGACTTCCAAATCTTCTGAGTTCCAGGAATTTTGTGCTCAACGATTCCTACGTACTTGGGATTAATCCACTTGAAACGGCCATTCACTTTCACTCGTTCTTTGCAATGAACCACCCGGTCGTGGATGACCCCGTCGATGTACGCCTTGTAGGATTTTGCTGAGTCCGTGTGTAAAACCATATTCCGGCCCTTCAAAAGTTTGTTCCCGAGAGCCTGCCACTCAATTTTGCGAATTGCGCCCGGTCCGGGGGCTTTCTTGACCGTCTCCTTTGGGTTGAGCCTGTGCAAGACAAGTGTTTCGGGACGACCTCGTTGAACGACACCAGCCCATTGCTCCCACATCCAGGTAGACTTCTTGTCCTTGATGAGGTGCTTGAACTGGACCGATGTGCTAATGTCACGTTTGTCGAAAGTGGCTTCATCCGCTTCTATGTCCTTCCAAGACTGCCCATTACCGAAAATGAATTTCTTCTCCTCCTTCTCCACATAGTTTCTGCGCAATTCGCAGATCCTGTGGTACATGTCCTCAACGGCTTTGTGGTTCACGTGAGTGAGCATATGGATCGTGGAAAGCGGGACGCGGAGGGGGAGCAGTAAGAGTACAGACACTTGGGCTTGCAGCGACATCGATGATGAACCTTTGCCTTCTTGGATTGTGGGATGAAGGTGCTGCGGATTGAACCAAGATCTGCACTTGCTTGAAGAGCACTTGTGCTTCCCAGTGTTGCTCCGCCATTGCATGAGCTTCGAGAGTTTGCCGGTGGAGCAGCGGGGGCAGGTACTACCAGTCCAATCACGAAGGAGTTTATCAGCAGTGAGGATCTTGATGATGGCCTTGTCGTTTGCCGTAATGAGCTCCGTAATTGAACATGAACACTTAATTTGATCTTTGCGTTGTCCACGAGGTCCTGGGCCTCCCTTCTCTCGGATGTAGGGGATGGCTTTCCAAGCAGCAGACTTTTTGGTCGATGGCTGCTTGCGAATTTGTCGGGCCTTTCCCCTCTTCGGGACATGAGGTGGAGGACATCTTTTGGCCATTGTGATGAAATCGCGAGGCAAGGGAAGGACCAAACCTTGTACAAATCAAGCTGCGTACCGTAGACAAAGTTGGCAAGACAAGTTTCTGCACAAGTTCAACACCATGAGCGCCTGGATAGACTAACCGACTAACCTTTGTGCCATCGGTGAATGCATGCACGATCCTTTTTGCCAGATGACCTGTCGCCAGTCAGTCGGGTCTGTACGCTAGTTTCCCTGTATGAAAAGAAAGCTATGTCCAAAACACTTTCCTTCTGGGAATATGGGCACTCGCTCCCTGCATAAAACGAAACCATTTTCAATGCTGCTTAAATCATTGACCGGTTGCGGCGACCTAGATATAGGGGACTTAGATTTATATAGGTTTTGGAGGCAGCTCAGCCAAATGTTGACAAATTTTGACAAAATAAAGACAAATAAAGACAAATAAAAACAAATACAGACAAATAAAGACAAATAAAGACATACATTAGACAAATAAAGACAAATAAAGACAGATTTTGACAACATATTGACAAATAAA
>CAJNJA010016140.1:0-11472 GCA_905231915.1 Symbiodinium necroappetens | reverse complement strand
TGCTCATACACATGCAAGACATGCCGACGAGACTTTCAGCACCTTAACCTTACCAGCCGGAAATCGAAACCCTGTAAACCCTAAAAAAGCCCTACATGACCTAACACCGGAGCCCTTACCCTCAAGCTTGCGTCACTTTTGGTCGAAAGCTGGCGACAAACAGCCTCGACAACACCCTTAACCGCCCTTAACCCTAAATCCTGAAGCCAATGAGGTCGACTTCGATCCGTCCTTACATCACCAGGGCTCAGCCGACCCGAGCCACAGGGTCCCCAAAGGGAATACCAGTTAGGGTTCAGGATTTTCTGAAAGCCGCCACATGCCGGGCTATTTCGCGCCGGCCGGAGAGACAGCCGATTACCGATGGGTGCCGCGGCCGCAAGAGCCTTTGAGGGTTGTGGAGCTTACCCATGCCCCAAGCCAGAACGCATCCAACTTAATCCTTAGTGTCGCTGGCTTGGGGTTTACTTAGGGACATGCATGATGTGTTTCTGCACCCTTGCCACTGGCATTTTTGAAGTAAACGTCAGAAACTAGCAGAATCCCACACATGGAGCACAGTACGGCTTAAGAGCCCACGGAACGAAGTTCGTAGGGCTGAGGACTTCTGGCCTGTGGATTCAAGGGTTCAGGGGTTCTTGTCGTCCCTTTTCTCCGGAGTCGCACCAGGGAAGAGGATTTCGGATCTGCTCCTTTTTGCTGTTCTAACCGCGGCTGCTTTGTGGTGCAGAGTTGCTTTCGACCACCGTAGACTGCAAACAGGTTTGGCATACCTCGCCGTTCTCCATGTACTTGTGTTCTTTGCTGGACATTGTCCATGGTGATGACGATGACAAAGATGGCGATGATGATGATCGTTAAGTGTAGTCGTGACGGTTGTGGCCTCCTGAGCGAAGCCTCAACCAACCGACCAGGGAAGGAACGAAAAACCCACCGAGTTTCGAAGGAGCATGAAAGGGGGCCTCATGACGATGATGACGCAAGCGCTCATGACGGTAGCTGCAGTTATGAGCGGGTTGGGCGGCATGGTCATCCTTAAAACAGACGACCAGGCGAACATCTCGCCAGGCTACGAAGTGGAGGCCTGGGAAAAGTCTATAGACAAACAGGGGCCTATAAATAAACTAAGCAGATTTCGGGTTTTATGTTTGGGACCTTCGGGGTTTGGGTTGTAAGGTTGAGGATCCGTGGTTTGAGACTTGGGGTTGTTTTTGGGGGTTTTGATGTTTAGGGCTTATAGGTTTTAGGTGTAGCGGCTGTGTAGCGTTCGGGTTGGAGGTACTGTTGCTTTCTGACAAGCTCCTTTTCTATTCCATGCCCCCGAGCCCCGATAAACCACATTTTACCAAACCCTGTTGCACTAGTTTTGGCCTATGCAGACACAACGAATATGTCTGGCAACCATGTCTTGCGTACTTGAAGAGATCGTCGAAGCCGGCGTTCATGCTTTTGGGTTCCTGTCTCGGGACAGGTTGAGATCGACCTGCCCGACGGGTGCAAAGCCCGGGACGTGGATGTCAAGATCAAAGCTGACAATGTGTAGCTTGGCGCCAGATCCTGCTGCAAGGGTGGTCAGTAGTAGTAGTAGTAGTAGTAGTAGTAGTAGTAGTCGTGGTGGTGGTGGTGGTGGTGGTGGTGCTGGTAGTGGTAGCGGTAGTGGTAGCGGTAGCTGTAGTGGCAGTGGCTGTGGTAGCGGTAGTGGTAGTGGTAGTAGCGGTAGTATTGGCAGTAGTAGTAGAAGAGGAGAACGGAACCTGTTTTTCGGGTACTAAACTTCCTATATAACCCCAGAGGTGAACCTTTAGTGCTCAGTATACTGGAACCGTAAACCCTGAACCCTGAACCCTAAACTCCCTAAACCCTAAACCCTAAGCTAAGTTTGGGACCGCCCCACGAGGTCGGTCAAGATTTGTGATCGTACCATCGTGCACGGAGATCTGCTGAATCGCTGCGATCCGGAGGCTTTCTTGGGAGTTTCTGGGTTTTGGGGTTTAGGAAAGTTTAGGGTTTAGGGCTTTAGGGTCTACGGTTTGGGGTTTTAGGTTTCAGTGAACTTTAAAGTTTTAGGGTTTAGGGCGCCCTCATAGTACCCCTTTTGCAGTTTAGTTGCAGGATTCCCGAATCAAAAACTGATTGACGGAAAGATGGGCACCCGTTTAAGGAGGCACTTGGCAATTGGGAACATAGTTTAACAGGGTTGACGAGAGGATGCAGGGAGTCAACAATGGGTTTCGTGAGGTTTTGGATGCAACAAACTCACAGGTTTTAGGGTTTTTGTAGTAGCGTCGTGGATGTGGGAACACTGAGAACCCCTGCACACCTATCACCCGAACCCTTCTGTCGGGCTAAGCGCTTTCAGCTCCATCTTTGGTAGGCTTGATGTCAAGTTATACCCCCTTGTGGTCCCTAAACCCCGAAGCCCGAAACCCCATCACTGAATATAGGTCTAGTATCCGAATATGAGCAGGATCGAGACCCTGTCGCCTGATCGGGTTGCACAGACCCGAGGGGTGCTTTGCATTTCGGCCCCACCCAAAACTACCTGTTTTAAGGATGTTCATGGAAGCCAAATAAGTTAAATAAGGAACCCCAAAAGAGGCAGGTGTTTGCGCGTTGAGGGAAGGCCTAAAGGAGCCTGTGTATCTGTGGTGCAGCTCCTCCTTTTTTTACTGTCTCACATCAACCGACGCAGCAACCATAACCTCGCCTCCATTGTCCGAGGGTGAGCCCGAAGCCACCCAGAGACTCCAATATCCCTTAATTAAGGAGTATACCTTAAATTATAATCGGAACCCTAATAAGACTTAAGGTATATTCCTTAATCAAGGGATATTGGAGTCTCTGGGCAGCCTGTTGGGAACTCGGCCGCGCCTGTCTTGTCGTTTCTTCAGCTTGCGATTTCCTCCGCACCCGGCGCCCCCCTTCAGGTTTTGTTGCAACATGGGAGCCGGTAGATTCCCTCTTCTTCGGTTCTCCAGTCCTGTCCTTTCATCCCTGGTGATTCTAGGGTTCCTGTTTATATCTGAGTAGCCAGAAACAGGGCATCCGTTTTGTTAAGGGGACACTCGGGAAACCTGTCGGGCCTCCGGTACAAGTAGTAGATACTGCAGCGGATCGCCCTTCGCTGGTAGAGCTGCAGATTTTCCAGGATAGGCCGGGATAGGTAGTCGAAGTATGTGTTCCCTGCGTCGCGACCCGGTCAGCTCCACTATGCGGGTTTGCACCCAAAATCTAGACTCCTGAACCCCAAAACCCAAGAGCCAGAAAGCTTCTGCAGGAGTCCTACTGGGAGATTCGAGGAACACGGCTGGTCGTTATTCTTCAGAAGGTCTGCCCCCCCCCCCACTGGGGTATGGGGTTTTCAGGGTTTAGGGGTTTTGAGGTTTTAGGGATTTTAGGGTTTGGGTTTTAGGCTTTAGGGTGTGGGGTTCAGGGTTCTTTAGGGTGTGGGGTTCAGGGTTGAAGAGGCCTCTGGGGTTTTGGGGGTTTAGGGTTTGGCGCTGCGGATGGGGAGGGATGTGTGTTGGTTAGGGGGTTCATAATTCTGAAAGGCAGGGATCGCCAGTTGAAGCGTTCTTAAACTCACTGTCTCTTTTTGGGCGGTGGTCTACATGGGGGGCTTATGATTACATTTCTTTGAAGCTCCCATGTCGGGGGGTTGAGGGTCCGATGGAGGCACCTAGAGTAGATGATTAGAAGACGCAGGGCACCAGCAGGGAGCATGTTTTAGACAATGCCCCTGTTAGGAAGCGGTTCATGAATAAATCTTCGGCCCCTATGTTGGCTTGTGAATACCCTAAGCCCTAAGCCCTAAACCCTAAACCCTAAACCCTAAGCCGTGTGTGTGTGTGTGTGTGTGTGTGGCAAAAGCGCATACGACATCACATCGGGGGCCCAGGGGCCGCAATGGATCAGAGTCATAGCCGCAATGCCCCTGGCCGCAAATTGGGGCTGGAGGTTCAGGTTTAGAGTCTATGGGTTTAGGGTTTAGGGGTTTGGGTTTAGAGGTTAGGGCACTGAAGACTTAAGGTCATGAGACTTCGGGGCATATGCACCCATGACTTAATACTGTCCCCCTGTTTCTGCCGTTCCTAAGTGCTCATGACCTATCAATCTTGAGAAGGCTGGCGGCTCAACGATACCGTGGCCAAACGTGTCTCGGCTGCCGATGTTGGCCTTACTGCGTTCGGTACCGTGAGAGGACGCAGGACTCTGGGACACCTTGTGCACCGAGTTTCGGAGCGTTAAACCCCAAATCCCGAGCGGTAACTCTTGCCCGCAGCCCCAGCCTTACAAAATAGTGGGCTACGACCCCTTGATTGTAGGGTAGAGCAGCCCTTCGAACAAAAGGTTATTGACTTGTCAGGCAGGAGCTGATTCATCCCAAGTATCCCAGTCTTGATTACCCGTCGTTGGTCCCGCGTGCGGAGGTTGCCAAATCGCTTCACTTGAAGGAAGTTTTTCCAACTGCGCGATCTTGAAGTTTGGGTTTTTCTGGGTGCAGATCGAGTCTTGAAGTTGAGGGTTTGTGGGGGCAGTGCCTCTGTGAAGCAGAGTGCAACTTTGTAGCCTCAGTTTTAAGCCGACAAGCCTAAGCACTCTTTGATACCTGAAACAACATGTAATCTTCAACTTTGACCTTTTTGGGATCTTCCCTACTATACCCTACTCTCTCTCTCCCTCTATATATATATATATATCTGTGTGTGTGTGTATTTATTTACACTGTGAGCCTTACGTGGGCTCGGGCGCTCAGCCCCTCAGACAAGGTCTTTGTCAAGGACTGCAAGCAGACCCTGGACATCGAGGATCTTCTGTGAGCGATGGGCCACGAACCGTGAGACTGTCACCCGGGTTTAGGGCAGGGTTTAGGGTTTAGGGTTTCAGGGTTTCAGGAAGTCAGGATTTAGGGTGTAGGGTTTTGGGGTTTAGGGTAGTTTAGGGCATGTTGATGACGAAGTGCTCCTCGAAGTGCTAGGAGCTTCTCTGCCAGATGTTCGTAGCAGCTTTAAAGCAGGGTGACGTATTCCTAGAAAAGGCGTTGCTGATTCTTGGCCGGGGGAGAGACCTCACGGTACCTTCACGAGCCAACCGGCTTACTATGATCATGGGTATTGTTGTTTTCATTAAATCTTCTTCTTCTTCTTATTATTATTATTATGATGATGACTGGGTTGACGCCGATTCTGGGACTGCCACATCGTGTCCGACCGCTTTGCGCGAGAAGAGTTCCTTCGCGCCGAAAAAGCATGCCCAATGGGATCCTGCCCAAGGGGCCGTTTCTTAGCCTTAGCAGTCCACCAGTAAGGAGTCCCTTTCTGACAGGATCCCAGAAAGTGTTGCGGTTGTGTTTTCCTGCCCTTTATACCGACCTCTCCCAAATCCTGGGCATCGGAAGCCTCGACCCTTCATACCACGGAAAGCGACAGTCCCAGAACTCTCGCCCTGAGTCGAAAAATAGCCGACAACTTGTCAGGCAGATGGCGAGCTCGAGGATTTCTTAGCATCGGTGGAGGCCCTCCAACAGGTCTTTGTATTCGGGACCCTACCCGGCCTATCCAGAAAGCGCACTACCCCTCAGTTACAGCTAAACACCAGAAATATCCTCAAGTTGTAGTAGGGCCTGAAGATTTCGAGCGTTTCTTCCGTATTTCACGGGTGTTGGGCTGTCTGGGTGGGATCAGGGCATTGAGCTTCTGGGTTTAGGTGGAAACTTAGGACTTAGGATTTGGGGGCTGTGGATGGCTTTAGGGTTCAAGATGGCTTATAGGGTTCAAGATGGCTTATGGGGTTCAAGATGGCTTACAGGGTTATAGCAAAAACGGCTGGGCTTGGGTTTTTTTTTGTTTACTGTAGCGCTTTGGGATGAAATGCAGGCGTATAGGGCCTGAACATGGGGGCCCAGGCTTTGGCTTCGAAGGTCGGATTGTTGTGCCTTGGGATCCTGTGGGCCTTTTGCATAGACCAAAGAGAACCGTTTCTAGGTGGCACTGTGGGGAAGTGAAGGAATTTTTCCCTTATGGTGCCTACAGAGGTACCTACTCATAGATACTTGCCAGGGCCCCAAAACTGTAAATCCCAGGATTTTTTTGAGTTTTAGTCAAGCTCGAAGGCTTCAGCTAGAGGTTGTAGTCTTCTCCTGTCCCTCAGGTCGGCAGTCTGTGAAACAGAAGGCACATGATTTTGGACGAGACAGCGCTTAATATAGGAGCCGATCTAATTACCAATAGTATTCCTTGGGGTTCCTTATTGCAATAGTACTATAAAGGAGCCCAAAACCCTATTCTAACAAATTAAGGCCCCTACATTAGCCAGACGATACTTTAGGCTGATCAAGCAAAACCCTAGACCCTAAACCCTAAACCGTCCATTACAGGGTGTTTGCTGGATGTATGGATAGTTGGACTGAGGCCTTTTTTCAACATTATGAGCTTTTCAGAGATCTTCCCCAACTGAGCTCGCTTGTGGGCTTTGATCCTTAGCTATGCGAGAGGGGAAAAACCGTCCATTAGCCAGAACGATACTTTAGGCTGATCAAGACCATGGTCGAAGGCCTCTGCCTTGCGTGTGCAGCACGCCTTACTGCCTGCCGAGGGCAGGGCACCCAGAGAGCCGCCACATAGACCATGCAGGGTTCAGGGTTTATACACTGCAGACTTCGGGTTTATGAAAGCAGTTTTCAGTAATCAATAGTACTTGCGATTGTTACCAGCCTTGTTGACTACATGCAGTAACCCAGAATACTTACTATTGTTACCATTTCTTGTTGACTATATGTGCGTGCTCAGTTTCATCATTGTTACTCTTTGATGCTTCTACACTTTGAAGCTTGTAAGGTCGAGGGCTATAGGGGGATTTTCGCGGGGCTTAGGATTCCATGTTTACGTTCGGGCCATGGCTTTTGAGTGAATCTGGCTTCGGACTTCGTGTTCCGGTTCAGGGGCTTCGTGACAGGTCTAGGTTCGGATTCGATTACGTAGTACATGGAGCTATGGGTGCATCTGGATATCACAGCTAGTGTACGTTTGACCTCATTTCGTCCACGTCTGGGTGGGAATTAGGTTGTAGAATGGCAGGGTTTGATCTAGGGGTACCCGGCAGTTCGAAGGGGCTTGGATGCAAAAAGAATGGCAATTGAGCGTCTAGAGCTTTCCCTAAGGGTCCATGTACCCAAATAGATATACTTTGGCCTGAAAGTAGTCCCTATATAAGTACTTTGGGGCCAATGTATATACTATTTGGGTACATGGACCCTCAGGATTTCAGGTTTACGGGCTGAGGAGTTGTTCAAACCTGGTATCTCGAGCATTAACTGCGAAGACGGCAAAATGACGACCAATGCATATAGACGGTTGAAAGGGTTTGGCTTTGACTTTTGAGTCTCGTCTTTCGCGTTTTAGGCTTTTCGGGTTTGGGACAGACGGGTTGAGTCGGGGTTAGGGTTGATTGTTTACCCAAACCCCGAGAAGTATATACGTGTAACTTGCAATTGCCCACCTCCGTAAAACAAACCACTGCAGGCCTTTATTTTGCAAACTGTTGGGGTCCACGTAGGGACATTGAGTTAGCAGCTTCTTTCAACGTATCATTGGCTTCCGACGTGGATGATCCCGGGTTGCCACAGGCTCAGAAGCTCGGCTAGGTAACCTTGAAGCATAAGAGGCAGAATACTAACAGTACTGACATATAACTTATAACGTACAATAACAATAACAAAATTTCATGATAAGCTGACTTGCAACGTTCTTTCCTCTCAACCATGAGCCGTGGCTTTAGAGTCTACCCACGAAGCCCCAAAGCTTAGATCTTAGGGCCTTAGAGATTGGACTTCTACCGCAGGTTGGTCATATACATAATATAATATTCATATTAATAAATACATATATATATATAGTGTAACAGTAATACCAACTATTATTAATATACATACACAGGCATAAAGGGTGCCGGGCCGATTGATCTACTTCGAGTTTGTGGCCGTACGGGTCTCTTGTACATAGTCTGCGGCGCGGCGGCAGCCCCGAATCGTGCGCAGCCCCAATGAAGGTGGCGATTACAGGTCCGCCTTCGGAAAATCAGACGGTCCCCTTATCGGTTTGAAAGGGCCCTTGTAACACTGATCCCGCACGTGGGCCATGGGCCTTCCTACATAACGGCTTGGGGTTGACAAGTTGTTGGATGAGCCCTTTCCACCCAAGTCCGTTAAACTTCCCAACCCGTACGAAGCCCTTAAGGTGCCGTAGAAGTGTGTAGTACACATCCGCCCCCTCCTAACAATCATCAAGTCTGAAGATGAACCGAGCCAGCTATAGTGCAACGGGCATCAAGAGTGATCAGACAGTGTAGTGGAGTATATCACAGTGTAGTTAGTTGTAGTTATAGTTATAGGTATGTCAGGGTCTCTAGTTTTGGGCTTTTGTTACTCTTTTTCCAACCTCTATGCTGGCTATCTCTTAGTATACATAGTTCTGAAGGGATTGCATGGGGTCTGGGTACTAGTTATTCAGTCCTCTATATTAACAGTCGAATGCAAGAGGCTTCCTGGGCGAAGTCATTCCCTCATCTCAGGTAGAAACAAGAAAGCTGGAAGCTTAGGTATCTTTCGACCCTAAGCTTCCCTTTGGTGAGCTGAGCAGTGTCTGTTCCACTGCCCCACAAGACACAAGGGAGACTTGCAATGGAGGAGGGGCATCTATGTCGGCCAGAATCAGAGGAACTCTGCGAGTATCCTCTTGACTCCCGATGGTGCCCTTGAATCACGCAGCCTCAGAAGTCTACCGGCGGAGGAGCAGTGGATCGGAGACCTCCTGGTTACAGCAAAAAGGGTTGTCTTTGGGACTACCAAGGGGTCAAGAAGAGGAAGCGCCCTCTTTACACCTCGGCAAGAACGGCTCTTCTTCCAGACATCGCCTCTTTGGAGGAGCTAGCACAGGCTGCTGGTGTGGCTGCTGCAGAGGCGATTGCCAGCCAGACTCCCAAGCCAGCAGTAAAGCTCTCTTTGCTATGCTCCAGGCTTCTTCATGGCTCCCAAAAGATCAGTGGACGTGTGAGTTCCGAAACCCAGCAAAATGAGCACCGTTTCGAGCCCAGGCCCCCGCAACAAGCTTTACGGATGCTCTTTTGTAGAAGTTTAGGAAAGCAGACAGCGCGGCTGGCGGCTTGGAGTGAGATTTGACCGCAAGCCCTTGCGCCTATCAACCCGAATCCCTGCAAGATCAATTCCAGAAAAACCTTTCGGGACTGCTCAGCCCAAAGCCTCGAGCAGGCGCGTTTAGCTATTCTGGCCGCTACTTAGCCAAGCTGCTGTTGGACGGTGGGCATCAAGCTACTTGGCCCACGACCACCCTGCCAGGCTTACTAGCAAGGGTCTTGTACTGTAATGCCTTGTTACCTTGTTGCTGCCAATGTATGTGTTTCCTCGAGGTCCATGGGTCACACTGGCCCCTTTTTCGGGTTGGTTTCTTCCGTGATATATCGCCTCGAGCGAAGTCGGTAGGTACATGAGCTGAAGCGAATTCTGCTGCTATCAATGTATCGTGTCACAGCTTTGTCGCGCACTTCTATGCGGATCATGCAGGGGAGGGGGCATCAGCCATATGCCGTTATCAAAGATGTATGCACATCTATAGAGTTATTCACATCAGATTCTCGTGACACTGGTCACCCCAAACCCTAGGCACTAGTCTAAGTTCCCAGGTTCTTTAACTGGAGGTCTGTGAAATCGTTTCTTCCCAGCATGAAACCAAGTTTCGTGGAAACGACGGTTCCCTCATCCTAATCGCCTGAATCCCAAACTCCACTTCACACCGGCCGAAAGCAGCCGCAAAGCTCGAGGTCGTTTCGCTCTCCAGCCGCTTTGCGCCAATTGCTGCGGCCCCACTGACCAGCCGAGCACCTCGGAGACGGTTGGCACCTAGCCCTCCATCTACCCTCTATTCGACCCTAAATCCCCTTAATTTGGGACCATATACCCCCGATTTGGGGGTACTTGGAGGGTCCTAGCAGTTCGGGGGCCAAGGCAGCACAACAATGCGAAGTATTGCCATCTACGTGCTTCCCGGGGTCCGGTCGTGTGACCTTCAATACATTCCCTGATGCATAGGTCTGACTGATACCATGAGCATCCCCTTGTAGTCCCTATCTACTGCTACTATATACCGCAGAATCCTATCCCGACTAGTCATTCTCTTACATAAGGACCTGTAACACTTGTGCCGAGTTTGCTTGTTATAAGGCCCCTTGGCAACCCCGAAGTACCGCCCCAAAGTGCCACTGAAGGACGTCGGCTCGGTGGAGAAGCTCAGTTCTCCAACGATCAAAACTTTATAAGTTTTGGTGGTTGCTCATATTGGGTTGTTTTTTTGTGCTGAATTGCTGCATTTGTTTTTGCTTGGCTTAGTTTATTGAGGCGCGTGCCATTACAGATTAGATCAGATTAGTACGGGTGCCTTCTTTTGATGGGGGGGGGGGACTTGGAGATGATCATTACCTGGCTTCCTGTCTGGGGGGAAGCCAGGAAACATCCCCTGGACTTCTCCGATGAGAAGCGCTTGGGCACAGCTCTGGAGGGATGCTCCGTGCTGCAACTTGGCTTTGACAGGTTGAGTCAGAAGGGCCTGTGGATGCTTCATGTTTCGTGGGGCGGGCCTAGATTTGCTCTCGGTTTCTGGGACTTGGGCTATAAAGAATCGAAGCTGATGCGACGAGGTTGTAGCCTGTAGGTCTGACGGTCCGCAGGATGACGCGGCCAGTACTGCATGTTCTTGTGAGGAGACTAGACTGACTGGACTTGCTGCCTTTTTGTAGTTGAGGGGTCTTGGCAGGTGGTGTACATACTGGATCCGTTTTGAGAAAGACGGCGACACCTTCCAAGCTGCTGCGGACCGATGTGCGCGTCTTTTTGAGATGCTCGGCGGGGTCTATCATTCCTGCATCCCAACTCCGCACCACAGAGTGTACTTGCCTGCGCTGGCATGATACAGCCTCCATAAAAATGAAGGATAGCACGAATTCCAACACTCGATGCCAGAACATCGGTTCTTAAGCCAATGAGTTCGTGCATTTTTCATCGAAAGCTCTGAACCAAAAAGCCAGAATACCTTGCCACACCCCTGTAAAGGCCCCGCATTAAAGCCAACCAGAGCCCCGTAAAATCTGTATATTCCTGGCCAAAACCAAAACCCTGTGATCCCTTTGTCAGGATAGCGCGGCAGGCCGGCGTGCGCCGCATCGTCTACACCTCCCACACCCACGCGACGGAGGCCCTCTGGCATCGTCGGTCGCGGCCGACCTTGGATCCTAAAGCAACCGAAGTGGAAGTCTTCCCCCAAACTGCAGCTAAAGCGTAAACTCCACGCCATGGTGCGAAGTAGGGTGTATGTAGTTGGAGCGCGGTGCGCATCTGTACACGAGGTTTCCTGTGCTTCAGACTTCTTCAGGAGGTTTCTTCAGGGGGTTTGCTGTGCGCTGTGC
>CAJNJA010016139.1:0-11473 GCA_905231915.1 Symbiodinium necroappetens | reverse complement strand
GTAGCTAGCTGTCTGTAGCCCTAGCGACCTGAGCTCAGGCACCCTAGGCAGCCGGAAAAAGGTCCGTGGAAAAAAAAAGGCAAAAGCGCAGGCGGCAGAGCAGTCAGCGCTTCGGCGGATGCAACGTTGGCGGCGGCCGCTCCGTCGGCAGGGTCGCGGTCGATGCAGAGGAAGCGGAGAATGGTGGATGGCTGCAGCATGCGCTCGCCGCAACGTATCCGCAGGCTGAGGTGCACGCCGATTTGGGGGATGTGTGGCAGGCTGTGACAGGGCACCCGCACCGGTGTGGAAAGGTGGAACGAACAGTCAAAAAGAGGCTCGTTTGGTGTTTCGTGGGGCGGGCGAACATCCTGCCAGCATAGCGGCACGGTGGAGTGGCGTGTGCAGCAACAACGACGTCGGCGAAGCAGGGGGTGTGAACCCTGCATAGGGTAGCATCACCTGGTTCAGCCGGCGCCGCTTCTCCCGTAATCTGCCCATGAGCAACTGGCAGACCAGGAACGGTTGTCAGCCATGAAACCAGATCTTGCAGATCTGCCCGGATCGAGCGGCCCTGGCCGATGCCGAAGAGCCCAGGCGTTTGGTCGACGTCGACCTCGTGGAGGAGTTGTGCCGCCCAGCTCCAACATTCATCGCTTCCAACCACAGCAAAACATGGATATTCGGCTGGTCCAAAGTGCTTGCGCCACCCAAGGTGGCCGACCTCGGTCCGGATGTGTGGCACGCCCATTGGGCACCCGGCCTTCATCCAGGCGTGGGCGGACGAGCGGCTGCAGGAGGAACAACGCCTACTCACCGAACTCCCCGACCTACAGTGTGCCTGGCTGCTCCTCGCCCTCTGCGCGTCGCCCCGTGCCATCGACGCCTTGCGCACCCTCCCCTCTTCGGAGGTAGCAGGGTATGCGGCAGCACACGATGCAGCTCTGTGGGAAACGTTCCTCTCCTGCATCGGAGGAGAGCCGGAGCCCGTCCTGGGCCGATGGGCTCCCTGTCATCTGCGCTCACTTCGCGGCCGCATGCGTCGCAGAGCTTGCAGCTTGACTTGTACCTGCCGCAGCGTGAGCCTTCAGCAAGCCTTCGACGTCCGCGCCTTCCTGCTCACGGAGGGTTGGACGTCATGTCCCACTTGGGCACAGTTACTCGACCACCACCACAGGAAGGCTTTGCTAGACCGAGGATTGGGAGACTGACCCCATGGGTGCTCACCTCTTACTTGCGTGCAGACCTTGGACCCAGCTTTCCCGCGCGGAGGAGCCCAGGCCGGGGCTTGGCTGACCGCTACGTCCTTGCACCCGAGGCCATGCAGATCGCGCTCGCGCTGCGCCGACGGCTGCTTACTTTTAACATGCGGCGGCACCATGCATAACATATATAGGCGACGTACCGGAGCTACTCCGCAACGGTCCCCAGCGCCTTGTCGTACTGGGTTCGGAGGTGGGGGGCCGCTGAGCTCAACAGGCTGCGCGTCTCAATGCGTCTCATCCGTTCTCCGCCATGCCGCGGCTACCGCAGGGTTCGGCGCCGGTGGACGCAGCTATCGGTCACCGTTCACTGCCCCACCCTGGTCGTGGTCGTGACCATCGCGAGCAGCGGCGGAGGACGGCATTCGACCTCATGTCGGACCACGCTAACGCAGCGGGGCCGAACCTTAATTAAACGATGTCCTTGTTTTTTAACTTGCTTCGATGAAGCTCCACGACATAGCAGCAAAAACGACAAAAAACATGGCAGCTGTCCGAAAAACGCTGTCCTCGCCAAAGCTGCGCGTCGCGTCAGGGCAGCCTTTCTGTAGCGGGGGCCGCATACCTTCAGTTGCACTCGCAAGAAACATGAACTCGTCCGCGTGTGGGCACTCCGTGCGCCGCCTGCCCTTCGAGCTGCCGCCGCCACCGCTTGGACGCGGAGGTGGTGGGGCATGCTGCCAGTTGCGGTGCAACAAGCCGTTGGCGGCACGGCCCTAGGAGTGCCGTGGCTCGTCTCCGACGGCGCCTCGGGGTTCGAGCCTGCCTTGGACCATGTCTTGGCGCTCACTGAGCCCGTGCGCTTGAGCCGCCTCCCGCTGAGCTAGGCGCGGGTTACCGTCGATTGCCGAGGTTTGGAGAACAAAAACATGAAAGTTGCGTCCGATTCTGCGCACATCGAACTTCGACCACAGATACAGTGTGCAGGTCGGTTTGTACCATGGACCACATCGCGTACCCATGTCTGCGAACGATAGAAAATGCAGGCTGCTGCAGCCGGCGAAGCAGATGCTGTCCGGAAAGCGTGTGTTGCTCAAGTGCGAAACGTCCTGATTCTTCGCGTTTGGATTGAAGCGCCGAGGTTGGAAAGCCGCGATCGCAGACGATTGATGCTGACCGTGGATGCACAACAGCCCGCAGCTCAAGATGTTCCAACGATGGCTAACTTTTTGAGATTGTACTGCCTGCTTTGAATTTGAAATTGTATTGCTGTGAGGCGAACGGCCGGACATCTTGCAGCGCAGGGCCCTCGTTCTTGATTTCGGCATGCGGTAGACGTGCGCGTGAGTCACTGCTGCATGAGCAAAAATTAAGGCGGGCTGGTCACGTGGAGGCGGACATGCAGGGGATTCTTCCGAGAAAAGTGCATGGACATGTTGGGCTGCTGCTGAACAGGTTCTCAAGCTGTTGCATGCCCATGGTGTTGACATGGAGGCAGCAAGCTCAGCGCACTGACCTGTCGTGGCTTGCTTGTCGTGGTGTGGCATGGGACATGAATTGGGCTGCAGGCACTCGACCGTTTCGGCCGCGCAGCCATTCATCTCGCTTGCGAACATGGCAAGGCATTGTCCACCGGACGGTATTGTGTATCACGCATTAAATGTCGAAGCCAAGCATCGCTTCAGAAGGACTGTGCCAAGATGTTCGCGATACTTCAAGTGCATGACCGCTGTTCGCGTGTGTAGGGTCCTGCCTAGTCTCCCCGGTAGCCACGAATCTGTCTGTGTGTGTGTGCCAGGCACCTGCAATGAAATATCTGCTTGATTGCGGCGCTCGTCCAGGGATAGAGGCTTCGCCAAAGTCTTTGAATCATATCGTGAGCACACTGCGTCCTGTGCAGGACAACAGCGGCAGGAATGCCTTGCATCTCGCGTGCTGCTGCGAGGCTGCGAGCCGCATTCGCAGCCTGGTTTGTTTGTGCCATTCCACTTCCTGTTTCACAGGACCCTTCGGTAGGGCAGGCGCTTGCAAGTCAGAGCCTGAACGAAGTTTGGTGTGGTTTATTTTTGCTGTGGCACTGTGGAGCGAGAGGTCAATTTCCTCAGCTCGTGTTCCAGTCGGACGCTCACGGGAGGCACTTCTTGTGGCAAAGTTATTCGGGACCTGTATCCCAGTAGTATTCGACATTCGATGGTGTGCCCGTGGTCTCTGCGACTGCGGCGGTGCCACTTGCGGGTAGTGCGGTGCTTCTAGTCCTGCGCAGGACTCCGTTGTTTTACGCCGCGCTCAATGCACATCCGCATTCTCAGGGCGAGGTGACGAAAGCGCAGGGGACCTGGCAAAGCTGCAGCATCACGTGCTCACAAGTTTGGCTTGGCATGTGGCCGCCAGTCTTGTGTTTTTCGGCCCCGAGAAATGTTAATGTTGTAGATAGCTCCGGGCTTGTTTTCCAGAAATTGCAAGGCCGATAAGATCTCTGCTTCCCCCCCAAACTATGTGCGCAAATTTTTGTTGTGTGCAATTAATTACTCGACTGACATCCGTTCGCCGCCATGGGCGCTGATATGCAGTTTCCTTTCGCACCTCGCTTTAGAAGGGTGCATTTGTGGGCAGCAGGTGTCGCTGCTGTCATTTGTGGTGATTTCGTCGCTTGGCAACCTGCTTTCGGGCAAGGCCGGGTGGGCGAAATGGCACCAAGTTACTTGGGGAAGGTGTGTTTACGACAAGCAGGGTCAAGACAAGCCAACTGCAAAAGGCTTCGCTCAGATGTCGACCGGAGGGAGGAGATAACGACAGAGAGAATGAAAGAGACGAGGGAGTAAAGGAACAATGAAATACAATGACAAGGGAAATGATTTCGTGCGATGTCGCTCGATTTGCTTGTAAAAAAGGAAATGAAGTAGCAAAATTCGGGGGATAAACAAGCAGTTATATGCAGAGATAAAGAAAGCAGGAATCAGCGAAACAACAATCGACAGGGGCACAATGAATCAAGGAGGGCCACAGAAATGCCCTCCAAGCTAGTACATACATGAAAAAAACTATATATACATACACATGAATAGAGAATAAGGAGATAGAGCAAAATATAGCGAGCCAAAGAGAAATTTACACCATAGCTACGTAACCAAAGAGAATTGACGCGACAGGAAAAAGCAGCAAGAAATAACGCATAGATCAAGAATGAGCGTCGAACCAACGAGCGAGCGAGCGAACGAACGAAGGAACAAAATGACGCAAGTTTGAGAGAAGGAACGAACGTGGCACACAGAGAATACAACAAGCACAATGGAAGGACGAGCAACGAAACTGCAGAAACTACATGATGTCGGTCATGAGAGCATCTGTCGTGTTGTGACCGTGCTGCTTCATGTTCGTGAAATGTCCGGAGCTCGCTTGCCGTAGACAATTCTCTCTGAACGACGGAGAGCTGGAGAGGCTCTGCTCCTGCTAGCTGGCATAAGCTTGCGCGCCCGGTTGTCTATACTAATCTTGACATGGCTTTTTACCCACGAGGCGATTCGCACTGCATTTTTGCGGGCTACTGGGTTTAACGATCGGCACATGCAGTGAAACTTGTCGATTCCGACTGGCGCAGGCATCGGCTGTGCACTTATCGGTTATTTCGTGGCTGCGCTCTTTTACATGCTGTTGGTCAGCAGCCTCACAGAAGTGTCTCAGCCACAATTGATCATGTGATTGATGTTTCCCGGCCCCCGCCCATGTCCTCGGGGTCCTCGGGCTTGCTTAGTTCTTCTCTGCCCAAAACGCTCAGGTGATGAGTCGGATGGGTGATGCGGAAGGTCCCAGGCAGGTCGCAGCTTGCATTGGGCCCAGGACTGGTCTATGTTCCGGAGAGCAGGCGCTGGTGCTGATGGCTTGGCCTTGTGTGGTTGTTATTGGCAGTGCTGCTCGCTGCATCTTGCTGTTGGTGCTACCGGTGGTGGTGGTGGCGGTGGGGATGGCGGTGATGGTGCTGGTGGTGTTGATGATGGCATGCGTTGGGGTGTTTTGATCCACATCATGGCGACTGAGTTTCAGTGTGCTGTAGACTATGGGTGTGCGAGCCTTGAGTGCTGTGCATGCGTCTGGGCAACTGCAGCTCGTGAACGTAGCGTGGGCATCTTCACCAGGAACACGCAGTGGCGCTCAGAGTTAAGAGTACGCCCAGCATCTTGCAGGACATCATTCCTGGCTGGGCTCATGGAGTGCTTGAAGTGCACTCTCATCATTGCCGACATCGCTGCTGCGACCGGTGCTCTGATGGAGGACAGATGGACAGCCCCTGCGGGGTTCCAAGGTCCATGCCTGCTGGGTGGTCACATTCGGAAGCAGTCGGAAGGTCGCATCGGTACCTGCCAGGAGCTAACCGGGTCCCCTTCGGATCTTCAGCCTTTGTGGTGGTTGCTTTTCTGCGCCCTCATCTTGTTGCTCAACACGAAGCTCATGTCGATGTCGGTGCAAACGCTGATGGCGATGACCCTGTCAAGCTTGGCTATTGTGGTCATATATTTCTTGTTTTCGTAGCTAGGCTGCATGTGTGGATCGAGAGCACAGCTCAGACAAGCAAGACTGCATGGACATGTGTCAGGAGCGGACGAACCTTTGACCTTGCGCAAGAAGCGATGGCAGGTGAGCATGGCCAGTTTGGTAAGTGGTATGTTGCAGGGGTGCTGCAGTAGTCAAGCCCAAGCAGAAGCACTTCGCAGCTGCCCCTCCCTCTGTGAGGAGGAGACATCTTGAGTGATGTCTCGTTGCTCGCATTTTTCAAGTCACTTCCGGCTGGTATTTGGTGTTTCCTCGGGCTGGAAGAGATGCTCTGGTTTGGCAAGTTCGCAGTAGATCTGAGAACAAGACCCTTGGTGGCTTTAGGTGCCTTTCGAGTGGAGAGGTGATGCAGTCGATTTGCACTTATGATTCTCGCTCGCTCAGATCTGCCACGTGCTCTCAGCTGGGCCTATGCTACGCTCTTCATTTTGGCAATGATGACGTTGATCTGTAGTCTGGCGGCTTCCCCAGGACGGATGTTAACAAAAAATGATCGGCCCGAAGTGCGTTCTGTAGTCTCATAAATTCAAAGGAGCCGCATCGAGCCGCTAGCAGCACGTTGCCAGGTACGCACGTCACCACGCATCAAAAGTTCCCACTGTTGGTTGCTTACTTCGACGTCTTTGGGGAGAGCCGTTTGACCCGCTACTTCGCATTGCTTCTGCTCTTCGGCATCCTGGCCACCTGGCTTGGCACAGTACGACCTGGGACCTAGACTCTTGCATGGGTTCTGCGGTGGCAACAGCCTGCAGATTGTTAAGCAATTTGGGTTTCGGGGCTGCCTTCCTAGACGAAAGCCGCGCAAGAAAGTAAGTGGCTGACCTGCCCCTGGTTTTTCACACTTCAAGAACTTGCGAAAGCAGTGCATGCAACTTACGGTATGTACATCTGCATTTCGGAGCGCATGGCGTTTCCACAAGAAGCTTTGCTAAGCCTTGAAGCCTTGACGCAAGCATATCTGTCCGGAGACCCTGAAGTCAAGTTCAAGATCAGGTCTAGAGCTTGCATGAGACCGGGGCACAAATCTGAGAAACGTGAAAAATAAGAGAAGAAGCAAACGCATAAACACGAAGGGCAGACCCAGGCAGCAGGCACAATCTTTTCGGCATCGAGAGGAACGGACGCTGCAGACGCGTGAATTGGGTGTGTCTTCATATGGACGTGCGCAGACTTGATTCTTGAATTGTGAATTGTGCCAGTAGGCCGGTCACGATTCGGCATGGATGCTTTTCCGAAACGGAGGCTGAATTCACTGGAATGATTACGTAACCCTGCTTCGCGACATGTTCGGCCATGCAGGAGGCAAAAACGCATCCACACCGACAAGACACACGAATAACGCGTCAGGAGAAAGGAGTAGCATCACGACAAGCCAGGTCCAGGTTCAGCATAAGGGAAGCCACCAGCGTGAAACAAGCCAGGTCCAGCATTGAAAGAGAACGCACCAGCATTGCCAGCATAAGAGAAAGCGCGGGGCGTGCATGTGGGGTGAGGAGAACATGAGTGGCAAAGTAGCAGGTTGCATTGTATGGTCTGAGGCGCTGCTGAACCGCCCCCGTCTAGGATGCATTGGGAGCCGAGGCCTCGCTGCATGTCTTCACCTTCGTGGCCGGGCAAATGGTTACACAAATGGCAGAAGACTCATTGCTTCCGGCATGCTTGGCGCAGCGGGATGGACAGACAGGACATGTGCATTTATGTTGGCAGCCTTGTGGTCGTAAAGTATGTAACTGGATGGACACACGAGTCTGTGGGTGCGAGGAGCTCCAACATATTCCTCGGCCGTAGTTGTCGTGGTGGCGCTCCTCTTTTTGGAAGTTGTTTTCCAAGCCCTAGATCACCAGTACGAGCCCGCCATGCAATTGAGTGGAGTTCTTGTCAGAGAGTTCTTGTTACATTCGCCAGTAAACAATGTGATGGCCTGGGTGGCCCACTGTGAACAGTGTGAGGGCGTGAAGTTTTGCATAGGTCGGGGCTTTCTTCATCGCCGAGCAAAAACAAACATGGAGCAAAGAGCAGCAGCACAGTCGAGGAAGAGATCAGAGCTACCTTCACCAGCGGTGCCTCGATCTGCGCCCTTGGTGGCTACATGATTCAGCTGTGCTGTTTCATCTTGATCAGATACAGAAACCAACTTGAGGCAGGGCATTGCTTGTCCAGGTGTGTGTGTTTTGGAGTCCATTGCAACATGTGTCAAGATGGTGCAGGACTCCATGTTCCTATCTCCCTTTGGAATGCTGGGCGCTGGTACAGCTTTGGTGCTCACGATTGTCTTCATGGCCAGCGTGCTGTCGTCACCTTTGTTCCATCCAGTGAACTTCTGCACCCCAGAAGCACTTGAATGTCCGGGTTGTAATGTGCACATATCATGCCTATGATGCTATGCGAGTTCAACTGTTTGGAGACTTGTGGCCGATAAGGCGGAGTCGCGGTTTCGCTAGCCTTGCTTCTGCTCGCTGGCTGTCTTCATGAGTCGTACAGACGTCAGCAGAAGCGACGGGCGGCAAGAAGCGGCAGCACCTTCCCCAGATGGGCCGAACATGAGAGTGCTTGAAGTTCAACCTCCGGTTGGTTCCGCGTTGATCCCACGCGATGCTAACCTTCCAAGCTTCGCAGCCCCCTGCATCCCAGGCACGATCTTGCAGAACATGGAAACCCGCACACCGCAGCCTGAAGCAAGGGCATGAGCTGAGCTCTGCTACAATAGCGGTGCTTCGGACCTAGGAATTCGATGTGCCTCGCGCAGAACCGCATAGGCCTATCGGCATGAGCGAGCACAAGCAAGATGAAGGCACAAGGCCTGTCTATCGAATTCTGACAGCTTGCCAGTTCCGCCGGCAAGAGAGAAGAAAGTTTGAGCTGGGTGTGAGCCTTCTGCAACATTACCATTTCTTGATGAAAGTTGAAAGGTTGCTGCAACTTGCGGCGGATATCAACCACCGCGACTCCTTCGGTCGTGCCGGACCCCGCTGCATCCAGAGCCTCGGCAGATCTCGACCACAACGCACAGAGGTTGCTCTTCACCATGCCGCAGAAGAAGGCGCCTCGGAAGTAAGCCGTGATTAATGTGATTTGGCTGACAGCAGGTCAGCTGCTGTCAGTCCGTCTCTTGTTGAAGAACAAGGCAGATCCAGGTGCCCAGGCGGGCAGCTCAGACTACAGCAAGCAGTCTCGTAGCCGCTTTTGCGCAAGCCCGATCAAGAAGACGAAGATCGAAGGACCGGGAGAAAGAAACACCTTTGCGGCTGGCATCCAGTGATGCGGCCGGGAACCTGTTAACAAGCTGTCGAAGGTACTTAATGCTTATAATGATGAATGATGCCATGCCAATTTTCTCCTTCTTCATTCAGCTTTTGCGGCTCGAGCTCCCTTCCTTATATGATGTTAGGCTTCATGTGAGGGCGCGTGCCCGCTTGAAGTTCAAGTTGAGAGGTTGTTTTCAGTCAAAGGCCTGGTCATGTACCTGTGCCGCTGCAGCACCGCCAATGCTTCGAATTCTAGTTTCAAGTTTCAGGCATGGCTGAAGCCGAGCCGAAGAAGTGTCCTGGCTTCCAGAAACTTGAGATGTGAACACCACAAGAAATTGTTCCAAGACCGTCTTCGTTTGTGCACGGCTGAGGAGCTTTTCCATGGGCATAGACTTGGGGACTACATACTCTTGTGTGGGAATCTTCAAGGATGGAGAGGCGGGACATTTTATGCTGTTCGGTTCCAGACAAGATGTGACATGGTGTTGGCAGCAGGTGCAGATTATTGCCAATGACCAAGGCAACCGAACGAATCTTGGCTACTTGTACGGCGAAGTTGAAACCCCCTGAACGAACTGTCATATCTTATTACACTTTATGTGAGACCTTTATCACCACAAGCAGCAGACAGGCGAAAGGACAGGCTTGCACTGCATTATCTGCAGGACGCCATCTTATGTCGCGTGGACGGAGAACGAGAGACTCCTTGGTGATGCTGCCAAGAATCAGGCGCGATGCTGATGCACATGCGCAGACGAGGGGTTTTGCAGCAAAAGGCAGATCAAAAGTCCGTTCTGGAAGGTTGCAAGCAATCCGACTAACACGGTTTTCGATGCGAAGCGCCTCATCGGACGCAAGTTCCAGGACTCTGACGATCGAGCCATCGTGTGAACTAGAACCTAGAGCTCTGTGTGCTGACGCGGGGAGTCGGGTTCAGTGGTTCTCTCTCTTCAGGACCCGGTCGTGCAGGCCGACCTGAAGCTGTGGCCCTTCAAGGCCGGAGTTTGCGAGCAGTTAGTGGGTGTCGGACGTACCGTCACCCAGCCCAGCACCTAACAGGGATCTGTTTCACTCCGTGTCCTCAACTATAGTGGGCAAAAGGACCAGATCCGGTGTGCGATCAGGCCCTGGTTAGTCTAGGACTAGAACTTGAACTCGGCATGCAAGCCATATTTAGTTGCCTCCTACACCCTGTGCCAATGGAGAGGTCGTATCCGATGGGTCAGCAGATGACAAGCCTTTGATTGAGGCGGCCTGTGGCATCTAGCGAGTAACCACAGCTGTGAAGCTTAGGGCATGCTGAACACTTGCAAGGGAGGCTGTGAGGGACAGGCGAGCACGATTCGCATGTGCGGATCCTTGGTCCAGTTGTCAGGTGGTGTATCAGTCAGTCGCAAAGACCTTTCATCCAGAGGAGATTTCCTCCATGCCGACTGGCAGCACTTGCACCAAGGTTGCATCGAAGCCCAGACTCCTGCCTTTGTCCGGCTCAGGATTCTCACCAAGATGAAGCAAACGGCAGAGGCATCGTTGCAGTTTTCCTGCGCTGCCGACGGCTTCATCGTGTTGAGATTGCCCTGTAGGCTTTCATGGGTCAGCGTGTTCGAAACGCAGTGATTACTGTCCCTGCCTATTTCAACGACTCCCAGAGGCCAGCGTGATGTACCTGCACTGCTCGGCTGCACTTGTCTTGCAGAAGTTGTCAGCTTGCGCAGGCAAGCTACGAAGGATGCCGGTGAGATTGCTGGACTGCGCCTTGCCAATCTCCAGTCAATGTCTGACCGGCGCTGTGAGCATGCTTCACGCGGAGCTTCGATGACACAGATTCGTCCCGATGCTCAGGAACGTCATGCGAATCGTCAACGAGCCCACCGCGGCAGCAATTGCGTACGGCCTGGATGCGAAGTCGAAGGAGAAGAAGAGCGGTGCTGCCGCCTGGCACAGCGGAATAAGGAGGGGCTTTGCCGTGACCGTTTGAGTGGCGAGATGCAACGTGCGCAAAGTCTTTTCAGAACGACGTGTGCGGCCAAGACCTTTCGCAGCAAAGCGCCTCCCCACTCGTCGCGACCACCACAGAAAGGGCACAAAAAATATGGGCAAATCTCGACTGTCCGGGCTGCGTCGAAGAGCCACAAGGCTGGCGGCCATTTCGTGCCGACATGCTGTCACAGGTGAAAGATCTGTTCCATATTTCCTGACGCAGCTGTTGCTGTAGAGCGTTTTACCCAGTCACACATGAAGCAGTTACTAGTTGAGAGCGGCTTGCTCTGTCGGAGGAGCGCGACCGGCGCCCACAGTGGCTTGCATCGTCTTGGCTTGAAGAGCCATGATGCTGGCCTCCATATGGCGCCGACATGACATTCTCGGTGGGAATGTGCATCATTGAAACCTGTTCTGGTTTCTCTGCTTTCAATTCCCATCGCAGCTGTTGTTGTGGAACATTTTGAGGCAACTGTTTGATTTTGTTTCGACAAATTGTGCGGTTGGAGGGAGTGC
>CAJNJA010016137.1:0-11473 GCA_905231915.1 Symbiodinium necroappetens | reverse complement strand
ATTCAGCAGTGATCCCGCCAGATCACTGCTGAAATTCGTGAGTTCTGATCAAAAGTGATCAGAACCCACGAAGGTGATTAAACTTTAAATTACATAGTAAGAGAGTGTTTAGGGTTTAGGGGTTTAGGGGTTTAGGGCTTAGGGGTTTAGGGTTTAGGGGGCTCAGTTCTTTAGGAATGTCGGCGAAAGACCACAGAAACTTTAGTGCCTTGCAGACCTACAGCCATGGCTCCAAGATTGAAAAGGCAGTACTTCTCCAAGGGGAAAAGCTTCCTAGTAATATATAGAAGCCTGAATAATTACCTAAACTATCCCTTAGGGTTGCTGGCTTATCCCTTAGGGTTGCTTAGTAGAACTATGCTATAAAGGAGCCCACAACCCTATTCTGATGATTAGGGCCTCTAAACTCATCTCCGCTGCCCCAGCACAAGTAAAGTGTTCAGGCGCGTCTCGTCAGTTTGCCTGGAGTGCCCCAGAAAGAGACGGACTTGCCGAGCCTTCCCCAGTAGTCTTCAAAACACGCTTTTCCATCTGCGGCCATTTTCAAGAAGAAATCACGGCGGTTGGCCGACGTCAGCCACCAGTGTGGCAATCCCAACACCCCTGCTTTCACAGGCAACCCTCCCCATGTTTGAGCCAAAGCTCTAAGCTCAGATCCCAATGAAAAACTCTGATCCCGCTGCAGCCACACTTCCCCAGCTAAAGCAAGCTTGACACTTATCATGCTGGTCTTCCATCCAAGGCTACAACACTTGAATGATCAATGTACCTGGCATGGCAGAAGCGCTTGGATGAGTTCTTGTGCATTTCAGTCTGGATAGGTAGGTTTATCACTGGAGTTTGCTTCAAACCCTAAACCCTAAACCTTAAACCCTTCAATCCCAAACGAGCCACTATGGCTTGGCATCGCATCTTTAAGCCGTTGCTACATTTCCGGGGGCCATAATTATCAGTATGACTATTGTTATATATCTTGCTATACGTATTATTAAGAATTACTATACTACAGTATGATTACTATAGACTGTAGTTACTAATATAGTATTACTATTACCACATGCTTTCCAAAGCCTCAACCGGATATCTTCCAGACAGACAGAGCCCGGAAGATTGAACGATTCCCGAACCACCCGCAAGGCTGAAAAAACTGATCCGGGCCCTACCTGTAGCCTAGCCGAAAGGCGTTGCCTTTTTTAGGGTTCCTTATTATGGGTGTATATAGTTCCTTAAAAAGGTAGGTCTTTCGGGCCACAGGTGAACCTTGACCCCCAACCTTGAATCCTACACCCCTAAACCTCGAACCCTAAACCCCATCATATCATCCTTCACGAACCTAAAACCCCGTAAGCCATCTCCGAATCCTTGCAAGTACAACCCTTCTACGTGTAGCAGCATAGCACAACCCCTTTGCGTTCAAAGTTTAAACAACACTTTTGCCGACCCACCAGCAACCCACATGTTGGGGCTTCCTCATCATGATTTCTTTTGTCTAAACCCTAAACCCTAAACCCTAGAGCGACCTCCTTCAACACAGTTGTTTCGGGCTTAGGTTCGCAATTAGATTCCCCGGGAAAAGCTTGACTAATAAGTCTTCCCGGAACTGGGTTGCTGTAAAGGAAGTTGGTTTAAGGTAGTTTAGGGTTTAGGGTTTAGTTAAGGAACTTAATTTAAGTTACCGGGGATGTGTAACGAGTAAGTAGCAGGGGTTCCTTCTTATAGGAACTTTAACATGAGTTCCGTGGCAGCAGCCCAGAGAATCCCCAGCCGTCTGACCCCGTAGCTACTTGCCTCGCGCACCCATCAACAAAAAAAAAAGCTCAGGCCCTAAACCTCAAACCGGAAGCCTGAAGAAGCCCTCAACCCTCAACCCCCCTCAGCTCTACATCTCCGTTCGGAGTTTCGGGTTTAGGGGTTTTCCGACCCTGATACCCCCTCTCAACTAGAAGCCTCGACCCCAAGCTCGCCACCCTCTCAACCCCAAGCTCTCCTCGGGAGTTGCCGGGTGCTTCATCGGAGTGCCGGTGTGTATATAGCACAAGTCTGCCGGCAGTTGGGCCGCGATCCCCCTCCTCAGTGGATGTAGAGAAGGGAACGAGAACCAGAAGATCATGGAGAAGCCGGGGGGTTTGGGTGCAGGGCTTGGATTTAGCGTGATATACCTTCTACAGGGATTGAAGAGGCGATACGACGGTTTCGTCAAACGCGTGGTGATGAGGGGTTTTTTGCAGGGAGATGGATACTAGTTTTAGCTGGTGTTGTTGTTGTTTTTTTCCTGGAGGTTCCCAGTTATCAGAATTCGTCAAAGCTTCCGTGAGGGTAGTTTGCCCAGGCGTAGCAATCGTTCAAAATTTGTTGCGAGGGCTGTCGGCTGATGATGTCGGTTTATTCGTTGCTGCCGCATTGGGGCCGGTAGTTTCGTTGGACAGGATAAGTGGCCTACACAGGAAGTCGTTTTGTGAAGCACTGCTGATTGAAACGGAATCCATGATAGCAGTCGTTGTCTAGTTGTGCAAGTGCACTACAGATGGGCCTGAGTCAAGAATCACGACCCCTTATTAGCAGCCCATGCTGTATCCATGCCCGGATTCGGGGTTTCTGCGCCTAGTACTTGATTAAGCCCTAAGCCCTGAACCCTAAACCCTAGACCCTGAACCCTAAACGCTTCTACTGCTACGTATGTATCTAGGTATGTGCCTAGAGGCCTATGGAGAGGACTCTCGACAGACGGGGGTCCGACCAAAGGCTCAGAGCCACGGGAGGATCATTGCCAAAGCTCGGTCTTGAGAGAAGTATTTAGGGTTTAGGTTTTAGGGTTTAAAGTTTAGGGTTTAGGGTTGAAAGTTTAGGGTTTAGGGTTTAAAGTTTAGGGTTCAGGGTTTAGGGGTTTAGGGGTTTAGGGAGTATGCCTGAGTGGGTTGGGTTTCGGGTTGAGGAGTATGCGGCTCACGGGTCGGAGTTCAGGGTTTAGTGGGTTTGGGAGTTGTTGGCTTAGGAGTTCAAAGTGGGTATTGGTATATGTCCCATGGTTTTGATGAGCTAAAAGCCCGAACATGCTCATGATTCACAGCAGCACTGGCAACATTGGCACCACTAGTTACAACATGTTACAACGGTAGCGGTGTCGATACAAAGCTAGTGCCATGGTGCACAGTAGGAAGAACCATAGCACGAGAGTCATCAGGCATTCTTGCTTGACCGCACGGGACGAAACAGGATTCTGCAGGACCGAGTGGCGCTGGCCTCCCACCAATCCATAATCCTTTCAAATAGGAGCAGCCTAAAGGTGGCAAGGGGACGGGCAAAAGATCGGCGGCCTGAATTAAACTCGATCAGATCTGTAGCACTGTAAAGAGATACCGTTCAAGCAGCTGGAGATGAACCCTAAACCCTAAACCCTAAACCCTAAATCAAACAGGTGGGGTTTGAAATGCATGTGGTGTGCTTCGTCTTTTCTGGCCTTCATGGACACTCTAACCGACTAGCCATCAGGACCTCGGCAGGAGGACACCAACAATGCTACGAATTTCAGAGCGGTACGTCACCAGATGATAGTCGCGATGATGGCAGCAACGCTTGCAATTAGCACTAGTTCGCATAATGACCCTGCTGTCGATTCTGTCACATTCACTACGGGCACTCATCATCGGCACCATCCATCACAGTCAGTCACAGTCCTCATTGTCATTCCGATCAACAGCAGCGCTTCCGTCTTTCTTCCCACCCATCATGATCCTCATCGTGGTCACCAGGGTCATCGGCAGCGCTGTCAGTTTTGGCATTCTGTGCTATTGTTTCTTCCCCAGCGGATTCACCTTCGTTCAGATTTGGGACAAAGGGAAAAAAGGAGAACAATCAGCATTTTCCCCCTTGCAGATTTCTTTGAGCTAGGTGCCTAAATCCTGTACCCCTTGCGGAATTCTTCGAGATACTGTTGATGATATAAATCCTGCATGACCTCAAGGACCCCAAACTATGGGAATTATGGAAACCCTAAACCCTAAACCCTAAACCGTAGGTGCCGAGACACCCTGTACAGCCTCTCGTCCTCTCTGCGAGATGTGCGTCAGATCAGGTGAGCTCATGAGAGTCGGACTCTTGGGTTGCAGGGTGTAGGGTTTTAGGGGAATTTAGGGTTTTAGGGCTTTGGGGCTTTAGGGTTTTAGGGTTTAGGGGAATTTAGGGTTTTAGAGCTTTAGGGCTTTAGGGTTTCAGGGTTTAGGGTTTTAGGGTTTAGGGTTGTTGTTTCCCCTGAAGATTTTGGAGCTTTGGCGTCTCGGGCTTTGAGCATTCAAGATGGAGACCTCGGTTTGGAGGCTTGGAGTTGGGGTCCAGTCATGTCGCTTGCGTTTCCGATCTCAGGACATATATAGAGACTAGAGAACCCAATGCCCCTTAATTACGGAATATACCTTAAATCATAATATTAAGGCCCCTCTATTTTAAGGTCTATTCCTTAATTAGGGGATATGGGCTCTCTGGGTAGAGCCTAGAGTTAGTAGCATTGGGCCTTGTCGGGGCGGTGTAATCTCCATGAGACCCCCAAGGTATAACCTTCAGCTCCACTAGGACTGCGGACGGATACGAGCATCCAGAGCCTCTACACTGCAAACCCTAAACCCCCCAAAAAATAAGCCTCGCCCCCCAACTCCTAAGCCCGAGGCCCCTAACATCTAAAGCCTGCCCCTTAACCCGAGCGCCCGTAAAGCCTAAACCCTAGGCCCCAGGCTTTTGAAAAACCCTAGCCTGAACCCTGAGCCCTGGCCCCCAAACCCAGAGAACCCAATAGCAAAAATATCAAAAAGAAAATAAAAATAATTAAAAAGTTAAAGGGGCCCCTTTAATTTAAGGTATATTCCTTAATCAAGGGACATTGAGCTTTCTGGGTAAACCCAAAATTCATAGCCCTAAAACCTGAAGAAGGAGTTGCTCATCCAGACTCCTCACCAGATCCCCTCAGTACCCTTGAGTAGTGCATGGCCGAAATGCCCACTAGAAAGGGATTTAACATAGGGGCCTCAACAATTTGAATAGGATTTTGGACTTTCTGCTGTAGTCATTAGATAGTCAAGTAACTACTCTCTTCTGCATTAGGTCCCTATGAGGGTTACCGTGTGAGTTTACCCTGGAACCTTCAACGCTAAACCTCGACACCCCCAAATCCGTGACACTCCTTAACTCGCGATTCCCTAAACCATAGACCGCTTTAGGGTTTAGGGGTTTAGGGTTTAGGGTTTAGGGTTTAGGGGTTTAGGGGTTTAGGGTTTAGGGTTTAGGGGTTTAGGGTTTAGGGTCCTTCCACCCGACAACCCTAAAGCCCAACAAGCCCGAAGAAATGAACGGCAAGCTTGGCTTTCTCTGAGCTCATCTGCGAGTCTCTGCGTAGGCCTCGCACGGGCGTTGGCCGTTTCGCCACAAAGCATATAAGACTTTTCAGAGAACCCAAGACCCCTTGATTAAGGAATATACCGTAAATCATAAAAATTAAGGCTAATTAAGGCCCCTAAAAATTATAACAATAAAAAATAACAACAATAAAAATAATAATAACAGCGCCCCTAGAATTTAAGGTCTATATTCCTTAATGAAGGGATCTTGGGATCTCTGGGTCTCTCACCTTAAAGAGTGTATGGGGAATTAGGGGTACCCTATTTGGGGTTCCTTATATTAAGGATCCTACTATTGAAGGGTACTATGTTAGGGTCCTATTTGGGGTCCTTATAGTAAGGATCCTACTAGGGCTTGGGGCCCTGGGGTTGTGGAGGGATCGGGGTCTCGTAGTCGAGTAGGGTTTCCTAGAGCTTGAGAGAGAGAGTGTACTTAGTTCCCCAATACCCAACCTTTAAACTTTTCGGGTTCTTATATTTTCGTAGTAATCTGAAAGTTTAACCTTTATTTCCCTGGCATATTGGGGCAGTAAGTGTAGGGGGGGGAAGGTTCAGAGCGCAGGTTCAGGGCCTGCTGCTGCGGTACTACTTCGGCAGGCAGCCTTTCACGTTTTCGAGTCGAGATGACATGAGCATTGTGGAAAGGTCGATAAGATATACTAGAATAGAACACACACATGATTGCAAGGTCGTAGAGTTCAGGACCTGAGAGGATAGCAGGAGGCAAAAGAATCCGTGTCTAGAGCCACTGGGCGAGCTCAGTTCTGAGAAGCAGAATGTATTTTCCTGGCTGTCAGCAGAGAGTGTAGCAGTTTGGAAATATCGTCAGCACTGTGGGTTGCCCTTTCACTCATATACCACCAAGCTATTCTTGAGCTCGTTAGATAGACTTCGCTTGTAGTGTGTTGATGTGAATGTGCGCATGAGCAGGAACTCGAAGGGAGTTGCCATCGCCTACCAGCCCTGAAGCCTCAAGTCCAGCAGCGGTAATGCATAGTGGTTCCTTCCATAGGTGCTTAACATATCGTTATTGGAGGCGGCCAACACCGTGTAGAGACGGGGATAGATGACGCTTTCCGACCGTGCTTAAGTTTCCTGAGTGACGCCGAAGTACCAGAAGCTCTCATCTGTCATCCGCAGGCCCCTAACTCTAAAAATCCGAAAACCCGATGCTCCTAGGTAGTATCAGGGAGACCCCTTAAAGCGGGCCCTTCTCAACCCTACTTCTGGCTCCCTCAAACCGGGAGGGTACACATTCCCCAAGGTCCCCCATAAATCCGAACTCGCAGATCCTACACTGTCAACAACAAGACCAAACCCTGAGTCATGTCCTAAAAGCCCCACTGAAAGCACCATCAAGGAAGAACCTGAGTTGCTTTTTTGCCTCAATGGAGAACTAGGTGACCATGAGGTTGAGGGTTTAGTATGGGATGTTGTTTTCAGGGTTACCATACCTTTGAAATTCTCAGCAGAAAGTGTTGCAGCTTCCTGGCTTCGCCTGCTTTCAGCTTCTTCGCCCTGTGGCATTTGTGTATTTTCTGGCTGCTTGGCTTTGCTCTAGGGTTTGGCATGTGGCCTTTTTGTTCGCGGTTGTTGGCTAAACCCTTAACCCTAAACCCTAAACCCTAAAGCTTGGCTGGCTTGCATTGTGTCTGCTATTTCCGTGCTTGGAGCCTTGCGAGTGTTCCGCCTGTCTAGGCTTGAATAGGGGTTTTGGTTTAGGGTTTTGGTTTTGGTTTAGGGTTTTGGGTTTAGGGTTTAGGCTTGAGTAGGATGCCTAAGCAGCCTAATTGGGTCGTGCGGCACCTGCTAGTCTTTGTCTTCGTGGGAGTCTCATGTGTATTTGTTCCATACCTCATACGCACTGACCATGCACACTGAACCCTAAACCCTACACCCCTAAACCCTAAACCCTGAACCCTAAACCCTAAACCCCTAAACCCTAAACCCGAACCCTAAACCCCGAACCCTGACTGGTTTGAAGGCTAAGCTCTAGAGGACAGGGCTGCAAGGCTCTGTGCTTTCATTGTACACCCTGTTCGAACAGGGTTTGGGGCATACTCTTCTGTAGCGACTGTAGGGGAATATCATCTACTTCTACATGTATGTGTACATGCCTATGTGTGTGGTGGGTATCATGTAGGTATTTATGTATGTATGTATGTATGTATGTATGCATGCATGTATGTATGTATGAATGTATGTAGTTCGTTTGTTTGTCTGCCTGTCTCTTTTTCAGTATCTATATGTATGTATCTAACTATGTATTTATGTATGTACATCTTGCATGTTCTTTAGTGAGCGGAAGTTGCGGATGTCGGCCATTTCTCAAGAGTTTCACCCTAAATCCGTAAAACCCTAAACCCTAAACACGAAAGCTGCAAGGCACGTCCAGTCGACTCTCCATACCCTCAAGGCCCCAAAGAGACAAAACCTCGGCAATTAGTTGAGGGTTTAGGGCCTCTCTAGGCTTTGGGTTTAGGGTCTATGTAAGGGCCTCTGTAGGCTTTAGTGTTTAGGGCCTCTGTAGTCCTTAGTGTTTAGGGCCTCTGTAGGCTTCGGGGCTTAGGGCCTAGGTAGGCTTTAGGGTCTATAGGGCTCGTCTCTGAGAGCCCATGAAGACGGAAACGACCCGGCGTTGCCTGCATCAGAACACCCGTGGAGTTGCGGGCAGAGTGTCGCAGATAGCTCTAGGTCATGGCAATGTCAGGTCCGGGAAAATGCCCTCGTCTCGCACGACCGCAGTGGTTTGCATTCAGAACTTTTCGTCTGCAGAAATTCCTCGTGTGGTAGGAAAATGAATACATCGAGGCGCCGGGATTGGAGTAGCTCGAGTTCTATGTTGTGGGCAGACGATGAACCAATCATTCCGCAAACATGTGGTAAGAAGGAAAGCGCACACACGCACATGCACTACTTATAGCCATTAACAAAGCGAAAGCGTGCGATTCGCGTGCACTCCGAATCACAGTCCCTTGTGCTGTCATGTCCACATCGATCCGTGAAAATTTTCAGTCGCAGTAACTTATAAGCTCGCAGTGCAAGCATGTTACGATACCTCTAGCATTGTCAGAATATATACTTATACCAAGCAAAGGCAAAATTTTAACAGGCCTCGTCCAGGACAGTTCCAGTACTGGGGCTCCATCCTTACCGACGAAGCCAGAGAGCCCAATTAAGGAATATACCTTTAATTATAGGGGCCTTATTATTAAGATTTAAGGTATATTCCGTAATTAAGGGGTATTGGGTTCTCTGGAAAGTTATAACAGTTCATTGTGCGACGAAACACATAGAAAAGGATGCGGAGGCAGACTGTAGCCAAAGAGCGCCTTGCCTTTTTTCCGTGCGGTCGCACGCATTGTTTGGTAGTTGGAGTGCAGGCTTCCGGGTTGAGGGTTGAAGTTGGTGTCTGATCATAGGGTCCTGGAGATGTGAGCAGCTTCCTACAGAGGGCGCTTTCTTGGACGATGATCGATGCAGCCTTGCGACTTTATGTTTCTTGAACGATCTCGACTTTTCGCGCAAACAGCTGCGCACGAGCAAAACGTGCTCCCCGAGGCTCGAACCTCATACCTGTCAGCCCCGAAACGACGCGCTGAAAATGATGTGCCACGCCAACTTGGGTGGGTACGGGCTAGTAGAGGCCTATCCGACACAGAGATTCCCCGAGAAGCACAGACACTACCAGATAGCGAAACGGTACATAACGTCATATAGGTGGTAGCGTATCGCGGCTGGCATTGCAGAGCAGCTACTTTTAGCTGCGGGGAGTTTGCTGTATGGTTTTCAAGATGTTTTATATCATGTCGGCCCCCCACCTTCCAGTCTCTGGCAGTATGTGTTCTGAAGCACCTAGAAATCATGGAAGGATGTGTTCACGTGCCTCTCTTGTATACATTCTAGCAGAGTATCTGAACACCCTAAAGCCTAAACCCTAAACTTTAATCCCTCGACCCTTGAAGCCCTATACCCTAAACCCTAAACTTCTAAGCCCTCAACCCCTAAACCCCTAAACCACAAGCCCCAAATCCGAATGTACATGTTCGGGGCCAACGTACATGTTCGGGGTCCTGGGGTCGTCCAGCAGGCAGCAGAACCATTACCAAAGGGTCCTGCTTACTGTTATGGGGGAAACCTCCCCAAATCATAGCAGGAACTCCTATTGTAGGGTTTAGGGTTTGGGGTTTCGGGTTCAGGGTTTAGGGTTTAAGGTTTCGGGTTTAGGGTTTCCCGTTTAGGGTTTAGGAGACCCTATGTACATTTTACCAAAGGGGGGTTTCCGAAATTAGGGGACCCTAATATAGTAGGATCCTTATTATAAGGACCCCAAAATAAGGTACCCTAGCTTCGGGAAAGTCCCTAAACCCTAAACCCTAAACTCCAAACCCTAAACTCCAAACCCTAACCCCTAAACTCCAAACCCTAAACCCTAAACTCCAAACCCTAACCCTTAAGGTACCC
Source organism: Symbiodinium necroappetens (assembly GCA_905231915.1). Lineage (NCBI taxonomy): Eukaryota > Dinophyceae > Suessiales > Symbiodiniaceae > Symbiodinium > Symbiodinium necroappetens. Next base: position 1,625 of record CAJNJA010016137.1, on the reverse strand, counting down.
CTAATTTTGGGAAAGTCCCTTTTTCGGTACATTTAGAAGCCTGTGGGTCGTGCTGCAGCCGGACCTGACCCCGCGAACCCCACGGGCGACCCAGGGTCTAATTGAGATCCTTAGATACACATATATATATATATATGTAACATATGTATATGTATATATTATATATGGATATACAACCTACATATATATGTATGTATGTATGTATGTATGTATGTATGTATGTATGTGTATATATATATATAGAATAATCTATATTATTATATAGAGTTTTATGATTTACGTAGTATGGTTTATGTCCTGGCAGCATCTCGTCAACAGGAAGATCCTTGTATGTTTAGGGTTTCGGGTTCGGGGACCTAGGGTTTCGGGTTACCTCATGCTGGAGATACCCTGGTGCTTGAATCTCCTCGAACCCTTTAGCCTTAAACCTCTAGACCCTGGCAATCAGGCGGTTAGGGGTTTAGAGCTGCAGATCGAATTGACTTGCTTAATTATTGATCAACCACTCAACATGAAGGCTGAGTTGCCCTTCTGTAGCCCCTAGGATGTAAGGGGACTTTATTGGGTAACTCCATAGTTCCCTCAAAAGGGGGACCCCATGAAAGAACCCTACAGTACCCTTAAAGGGGACCCCTGTGAACCCTACAAGTATCCTTAAAAGGGGACCCTGTTGTGGAATCCGACTTTATTCCCCAAGCCCCTAAACCCTTAAACCCCTTAACCGGAAACCCCTAAACCCTTAAACCCCTAAGCCCCTAAGCCCAAAACCCTACTATGAATCCGACAAGTCCTTTGGGCTGCGAGCTTGGTTATCGAAGGAACTCCGAGCACCAGATGAGTAGTTGTCCAAATTAGGGTCCTTTTCAGGGTCCTTTTTTGTAAGGGTGCCGTGCTATTTGGGGGACCTAAAAAGGGAACCCCAATTTAGAGAACTACCCAGATCCCAATGCTCAATCTTACTTCAGTGTTTGGGGCTTTAGTGTTTTCGGTTTAGAGGTTTAGGGGTTTAGGGCTTAGGGTTTAGGGGTTTAGGGTTTAAGGGCTGTGTGCTTTGGGGTTTCGGGTTTAGGGTTCAGGGGTTTAGGGTGAAGGGTAAAGTTTAAAGGGCCTGAGCCATCCCAAACCCCAAGCGCTGATAGAGACCTGAAGGCGAAAACCCTTAGCCCCTAAACCCTGAACCCTGAACCCTAAACCTTAAACCCTGAACCCTAAACCCTAAACCCTGAACCCTAAACCCTAAACCCTGAACCCTAAACCTTAAACCAACCCTTTAGCCCCAGGCTCGAAAACAAGAAGCCATCTCATACTCAGGCCTTAGCGCATTGCAGTGGACCCTACCAGAAGTTTGGGAAGAAACATTCCTGACCCTGAGGGTCCATGTACCCAAATAGTATATACTTTGGCCCCAAAGTACCCGAATAGGAACTACTTTAAGGCCAAAGTATGTCTANNGTACATGGACCCTTAGGGTTAAGTACGGATGATAAGTTATAGGGAAGCGAATATATTCCTTGATTCAGAACCCTTCCAATATTTTTGGTAATATTCCGCAAACGAAAAATGCCATGGGCGCAACCTGTCGGCCATGAGGCCTACCACCGGTGTAGATTTTACCCTGCCTCCAG
>CAJNJA010016136.1:0-11474 GCA_905231915.1 Symbiodinium necroappetens | reverse complement strand
TTATTAATCAAGAGTTAACATTAATGTGATGTAATGTGATGTAATGTAATGTAATGTAATGTAATGTAAGGTATGTGTGTGTGTGTATGCATGGATGCATGCATGCAGCTGAAGAATGTACAACAAGTCCATGCATCTGAGCGTGCTTTTGTTGCCATTCTGGGTGATTGCTTCGTCGTGACCTGCAGAGATGCCCACAACAGTGGCGACAGCAGTTCTGTGCAGGATGAGCATGGATCAGCTAAAGAATGTGCAGCAGATCCAGGCGTCTAATAGGCATGCTTTGGCCGTTACTTAGGGCCATGGATCTGTCGTGACGTGGGCCCATGCTGTCTTGGGTGGCGACGCTGGTGCCGTCCGGCATCGGCTGGAAAATGTGCAGCAGATCCATACCGCGTTTGCTGCCATTGTGGGCGACGGATCTGTGGTAACCGGGGTTATCGATAATCGGGGCGGTGACAGTAGTTATGTACAGGGTCAGCTGAGGAATGTGCAACAAAACAAGGATTATAAATTTCGGAATCGTAAGAATAATCTGTCTAGTATTAATGACAACAGTACTACAAACACCACCAACTGTAATGACAATGATAATGCAAGGGTGCCTACTCCAGGTTCAGGCTACCATTGGGCTCAGGATGCGAAGGTATTTTGAGATCAAGGGGCTTCAAGAATGCGTAATGGTATCCCCCTTGCAGGGTCGAAAAAGCCACACTAGGATATGCCCCCAGAGCCCAGATCTAATCGTTCAGCCACCTCGATAAGGAGAGGACACACGGAGTAGAGGTTCGAATAATTTGTATGCAGGTTGTATTTTCTGCTCCGAGATTTGCTTGTGTGAAGGCAGCGGCCTGGCAACAAGCCCTTGAAGGTGGGCCGATCCTCACCTTTGCTTTAGGGTTTAGGTTTTAGGGTTTAGGGTATAAGGTTTACAAATAGGATCTGGGGTTGTCTGGGGTTTATAGTTGGGGATGTTCACAGTATGGCAGCTGGTTTTCACGATGTAGCGCTTGAGTGCCGTCGCTCCATCGACTCCTCAAGGCCAGGTGCCCCCTAAGCCCTCAGGCACATTCGCAAGCTTTGCCTTCACTCATCCGTGCATATTGGCACCGGGGTCCTGCTAATCATGGCAATGTAAAACCTCGAGCAATGCGAGCCTACGACTGCAGGTAGTCATTGTTCGTGCGGGTCCCGCCCCGCGAGCCGCCACCCGATCCGAAGTTTGCTGCACCTTCTCATGCAAACGGTTCTGAAGGGTAATACAGAGGGTCAGGGACATACTGTATCTCCCCTGGTGATGCAAGGTTTACAGTCTACAGCGTGCAGCAAAGTCAATTTTTTGCCGGGCTCGTTGGCCTGCTGCAAACCTCAAGTTTTGTCGAGGCTGGTTTGCAAAAGGCTCCTGCAGTCTTCTGCAGAGGCACACGAGGTCTTTGCGCAGACTCTTCTCATCATCACTGATTCAGGGAGCCCTCTGCCACCTTTCGGTGCCCACAACCAACCCATGGGTTGCAGACCCCCACCTGAAGCCTTCAAATCACGCGAAAGCCGTAAATCCTGCAAGGCAGTCTCGAAGAGATCGGAGGCAGCACCTCTCTGCAGACGGCCTCGGCGGCCCTTCTTCATGCCCTCGTCTTCGACGTAGATGCATCTTGGAACACAGTGAGGTTCGGGCCGGGCCGCCGGGTTCTTTGGCAGTTCTGGACGTTTAGCCGCTGGTCTGGCGGACTCAAGTTCGGCGCCTCTCGCACCCTTGCAGGCCGCTCGTGTGGCAGAGTCGGCAAACTGTAGAAGTCCTTCGCTGGCGCGGGATGATGGCATCATCGCATGTCGCGAACCGTTCATTGGCCTCTGGATCGCCAGAAACACGCTAAATCCCTGAATATTTTGGCATTGGGAGACGCGCCTGCAAACCCGGGCCCAATCCCAACGGAGTGGATCCACATTATAGGCGGTGTCTTGTGCTTAATTACTTAGACGCAGTGCTTCCTCACACCTGTAAGTTCCTCCTCACGCTGCGATACTCTTGATCAGAGTGTCGAAACCCTCCAGCTAGCCGAGCTTCTTGGGACACCCCTCACGTCTTCAGCATTGTTGTTGCTCTTAGAAATATTTTTGCTAATTTGTTTATTACTATTGGCCACCATCCCGAACCCCGGGCTAAACTCAAAACCTTAATCCCTAGCCTTAAATTACTTACTCCCTAGATCCCATTTCGATGTAGATTCCGGCTAAGATCAGCCAAGGCAGGCTTCACTGTGGTCGACACGCCGCTCGCGGCCGCCACGACGTCTTTCCGTGGCGCGTATCCAATTTGGCTCTTGAGGGGCTTATGGACTCTGCTTTTTGGATAAGGATCTCGGTTCGCCTTCGTTTGTCGAAGTGTGAAGCTGTCGTTTGCCCGCGCATTCGAATGGCTTGATTACACCTCCTGTTCGTAGGATCCCAGGATCAAACTTATCACCAAAAGTCTGTATCACAAGCGGCTACTGCCGAGAAAGCATGACAGCATTCTGATGCATGGGCTGGCTCCCATAAGGGTCTCGGTTGGTAAGCCTCAGGAAATGTGCGGACTTGGTTCAAAGCTGCCCAAGATTCGGGGCCTGCGCAAGTATCTCGAAAGCGTACATCCAGATGTACGAGACCCCTATGTAAACCTAAACCCTAAACCTGATAAACCTTAAACCGTAAACCCTAAACTTATGTGTGGAGCCTTGCCTGCCTTGTGCGAGAGAATACCCATAATAATTATAATAAGGAACCCCCAAAACCCTATTGTAATTATTAAGGCCCCTACAGTACCTCACTGAACTAGGAGGACTCTTTCTTTACCCTAAACCCTAAAAACCCTAAACCCTAAACCCCTAAACCCTTGCTGGCTTTCGCCAATGAGCGGTCGCAGTCGTGGTACTCGAATCCTCGCCTGGCTTGTCCTAATCGTGAGTGCTGAAACCCTAAAACCCTAAACCCTAAAACCCTAAACCCTAAAACCCTAAACCCTAAAACCCTAAACCCTATGAATCCCTTTTTTTGAGCTCAGGTGGGCCTCGCTGGGAGCGGCTCTTGCTGCCTTGTGTGGGGCCAGAGCCCTGACAAAACCATAATAGTAATAGTAAATCATAATAAAAGTAACAGCAACAACAACAATAATAATAGCAATAAGTAGTAATAACAAGAATCAGAACTGATTATTTGGCTTATAACTCATACCTTTTTTCTTTCTAAAGAGCCCAAGCATGTGCAGTGCATTTGGCAAAGACGTTTGAGGAGATATGGCGAATGGATGTCGATGATGCGCGCGCCGCTGCTTCTCGACAGAGGTTCAGAAGCCCGTGGTCTATCACTCAACAGCTGGCTTCCTGCATCGAATATCTACATGCTGGTTTATGACCCCTCTTTGGAAAGGATAACTGCGATCCTCATTATGCTGTCCATAGAACGGCGCCCGGCTGTAAACAGTACAACCCCAGCACATGAGCGTTTGTCGTCGGAGCGTACTTGTGAACTGTGAAGCTTGCAATTGATAACTATTGATAGCTGTTTTAAGTGACTGCCAACCGTCTTGGATTTCCACCCGACATGTCCGTGCGGAGAGAGGGAGACAAGGCACGAACATGTGTGCAGAGACTGCTTCTCCTGGTGATTAGGCCTTGTTCGTCCAGCAGTGGGCGGGTACCTTTGTCGGCGTTGGCACTGGTGCAGTAGCACGCTTTGGCATGAAGACGCCGGTGGAGCTCCAGGAGCGAACTGTTTGTAGTACGATCACCATCTTAATATTCTTAGTGTTGTTACTCATATGTTATGGCTTCTGCGGGCTGAATGTCGTTTGAAACATCATTTATCGAGTGTCGCGTTCTTTCTCTCTCTCTCTCTCTCTTTCGTTATCTATCGTTCACTTCTAAATTTCTAAATCAAAACCCCAAAACAGATCTGCATTGCAATCTACAGAACGACATGAAAGGGCCCAAGCCACGAAGCCACTAGGCCCGAAACACGGGATTTGCAGCAGCTGCCTTGTTGAGTCTGTCATCTCAAGAAACATGTCAGCCAAGCCCTGAACCATCCGGTCACACTTTGGGACGTGCATTCCTCTATATACCCAAATGTGGGACGGTCTCAGGAGACATCTTGCGGCTGTTTGCTCAAATTCCGTCCCGTCGGCACCCCACCGGCCAAGAAGTTTGAGGAGCTTGAAGAAGGCTGGTCTCTGTTTCTTAGATACCCTAAGGGTCCATGTACCCAAACAGTATATACTTTGGGCCTTAATGTAGTACCTATATAGGTACTATAGGGCCAATGTATATACTATTTGGGCACATGGACCCTTAGGGATAGTCTTTTGGCTTCAAGAGTGTACTGACCTGCATCGATGGGAAAGCTAACGCAATTGCATCATGATGAGCCTGGAGGTCTCGTTACTTCACCGTATATGCCCTTTCCTACAACGTGTATTGTGTTGGTGCCGCCTTGTGTTGGCGTAGAGTAGCGGACAAACACTGCTACTGCCAGAGGCGTTTGCCGGTGCTAATGCAAGTACGACGACGACGGCTGCCGCTGCTGCTGCTGCTGCTGCTACTTTTCTTCCTGCTACGTCATCTTTTTTTGTTGACTGCTGGTAATATCATCGTACAGATGTTGCGATATTTGTAGATGAGTGCTTTGCCGTAAACATCAGCATCATCACGGTTGTTACAGATTGTCATCAGCGGACTTCCTGGTTCGAGGAGAGTGTCAGCAAGGTCGTATATCGACCACGAGCCTGTTTTGACAGTGGCAGCTTTATATGCGCATCCCTTATGTCGTGAGGCAGTTCTAGTAAGAATGTTTTTGTGGAACTGCGCCTGCGCTGCCATCGCTCCGGCACTGATTTAGGTACAGCTTCGAGGCAGTCATCGGAGGTCAAACATCTCCGACAAACAAAATATGAACACCTCAAGTCCTTTACCGCCATCCCCATTTGCTTCACCCGTCAACGCAAGCCTTCCTTATTAAAACAACTAACCGAAACAAGGCTGCTGTCGAGCAGAAGCCTACGCTTAGCCATCTATATGCCTGTGCCTCGCTGCATGCAGAGAGGCGGTGTCGAATTCCTGGCCGAGGCGACAGCTTCAAGCCTTGGCATGAGGGGTCAGCAGAACAGAGTAGTTTCGTTCTGTGGGCACTCGTAGAATAGACGACGATGAGGGGCAAAATTCAAGTTTGCCATGTTGCTAGGTGGATATAGGTGGGGTGGTGATCAAGAGATCTGCGGGCAGGCTGGTACTGATACGCCCAGATACAGTATGATACAACAAGATGTGTCAGCGGATACAGTGCCATGTTGTGAAGGCATCCCTGTATTTATTTGGTGATGGACATTCCCCTAAACTTTCAACCCTAGATCCTAAATCCGAGACCTTAAATCCGTTGCGCCAGAAACTGCAAGCTCCGAGCTCCAACCCGCCCCCAACATTGATTACGAAACCGAAGCCCTATAATGCCTGGGCTAAAGTTTTATTGCGGTTTAGGGCCTGCTAGGCCGTGGCACATCTTTGCGCCGTTTTACTCGCCAGGCTGTTGTTGCAGACCTTGCCTTGCTTGTCCAAGTGTGAGTGGCCAAACGTTCAGAAAGGTACGCGTATCTCATGGTAGTGGGCCTCTACCGATCTACCGATGCCGACGCCAGGGCTTTGGACCTCACTTGAGGGCGGAGGCCATGATGATGACATTGAATATCTTAATCCCTATGGCCCTATAGGAGAGCCCGCTGAACACCGTCTCAAACACTGAACTCTGGAGCATGACGGGGCTTTTCGTGGAGAGTCCGACTTGCCAGAGTCTACAGCTCTAAACCCAAACCCCAAACTAAACAAATATCGCACATCCAAACCCTGAAACCTCTACAAACGCGAGATCGGACATAAAAGGCCTTAACCCCTACACCCTAATTTAAAAGGCCCCGGAGGGAGAGCAGCCTCGTCTTCGTGTTCGGCGCGCGGCGTACAGCGCCAAGGCAGGCGGCATCCAGAGCGATTTTCTGTAAGGGTTTAGGGTCTATATGGGTCTATAGGGTTAAGCCCATCTTGGCCAAATCCCTCTACCTGTCCTTTTGTGAAAATCGGTATGGGGAAGAAGACCATGACCAAAGAAGCGCATGATGTTAAAGATTCTGGAATCCAGGATGGCGACGATTGACTTTGCAACACCAGCCTTAGCAACTAACTGTCGCGAAGAAGTGTCTAGTCTCCCGACCAGCCGATTTTGTTAAGTTCATTGCCGGCATCCCGAAGCTTTAAGCTCTGAGAAGGTAGGTATTCGGTGTGGCCTGGTCCAGCTTTGTCTGTCTCATCTTTGCAGAATGCTTCGTAAAGCCAGGCGTTTGGGCATACGAGCATTCGGAACAAGCGGACTTGATGGAATCGATTACAGAATGTCTCCCTTGGGCTTCTGGATCATGTTGCCAAGAATTTGCGAACTTGCTTTCGTGATGGCTTTGGGGAGTGCCCTCGGACAAACATCGCTCCAGCTTTGCGCTCACCCTGTCCAGACCGGAAGTCGAACTGCTGGCACGTACCATGCACATGGGACCTTTGTGCTCTTCCCAATAAAGGCCTGGCTGCTTTATGGCCGGAGCTTGAAAGATGTTTGTGCCTTGCAAGCCCGGAACCATCGTAAGCCTTTCCTGTTTTGTGGAAGTCGATCGCCGCTACGTTCAGCTCCCCCTGGGCCACAGGAGTCCGCACCGTCCCCTGTGAAACCCCCGCAAGCTCGTGTGACCTTGTCCCAGTCACGGAGGCAGTGGTGAAAGCCAACTCTGAGAGAGCTTTACTGGAGCAGTTTCAGCGAGATTGGGCTGAAGCCCGACAAGCTACCAGGCTCCCCTGGGCCGTCTTCTAAGCTGTCTACTTGCTTTGGAATGCTCGTTGGCTTGCCTGTAACATAAAGTTGATGCCTCACATGAAAAGGGTGGATGACAGCAGAGACTGCGCAGTTGCTTCTGTTTATGTCAGCTCAAGCTCCCTGCCTGTGTCTCACACGGGAGCTTCAGGGAACTGTGGGTCCCTTATTCAAGGCCTTTTTTTAAACAGGGAGCCTACGCTTCAGGTTCTTTTAGAGATCTCTAAGTCTAAGCTCCCACACCATTTTTCCGGCAAGGGGACTCCTTGATTGGTTTACGGCGAGAGGTTCGGAAAATCACTGCATTCCGCATGGAGCCACACGCTGAGCCGGACCCTTCTGGCGTAGAATGGTTCATGATCCCTTCGCCATACATGTAGTTGCCAAGACTTCAGAGCAGAAGATACATATGATCAGCACATACATGTACACCCATAACATTTTATGATTATGCATGCACAAATACATGCTGTGCAGTCAAGAATACACACGCACATGCACATGACTCCCTTTTTCAGAAACAGTATATCTGTTTTACGTACATACACGCACACACTCCTACATAGATATAAAAAACATTCAAATACACAAGCGTACATAGACATAGACATAACCGTATACATACGCGTGTACACATGCACACACATGTATGTGCATATATATATATATGTGTGTGTTTGTATATGTACACATATAATAACAATAAGAATAATGCAAATATATGTTTATAAAAAACACGCCATAGACATATACATACATACCTACGCACCTGTACGTACGTATGTACATTCATACATACATACAGACATATATATATATAATATAATAATAATTAACTATATATATATATATGTACACATGTGTGTGTTTATGATCTGCGGACACCATTTCGCTGTTCTGTAAGCAATCGAAAGGTTGGGGCATTGCACTGCGTGGCTCAAGATTAGATTGCCTTGTGCACAAATTGGATCAGGCAAACCACGAAACACCGAACATCAAAACAATATTCCGCTTACATAGGCTCGTAGCCCAGGCCATTTGCTTAGCCGGAGGGGGCTGTGGAAAGCTGCAGCGGACACGAGAAAATCCGAACACTGTCGTGTGTCTCCTGCCTCGGTAGCTCAACATCTTACGTGAACATTGAAATCCCATCCACCCAAAGTCACAAAACCTTGTAAAATTACATCCCAGGTTTCTCTCATAAAAGACACCGAGCAAAGCTGTACCACACAAGCTCGCCAGACCTTCACCACCAAAGCTGTTGTGCACGCGATGGCTCTTCTCGACCGCGAGCGACTGTGCCGTATTGAAGAGCTCGCAAACCAGGCGACCCGGGAATCTCGTGTTTGGCGCTTCCCTTGCAAAAATGCTAGACAACTTGACAATTGCAGGGATAGGGCGGGCAACGCGAAGCAGTTTCGCTGATGAAGTGCCGCAGCTCCCAATCCCTCGCCCAATGTTTGGGAACAGCCCCAGCCGGTCAGTGCACTTGGCTGAGACGGGTGGTGTTGCTTCTGTCAGTTTGGTTGTCGTTGATGGCATCTCAGGCCCACCTGCCCCTAAGTACCAAACCAGTTCAAGTTGGGCTCGACTCGGGATGCCGCTCTGCGATTGCGGCGAATCACACTGCAGCTCGGTGAGTCACTGCTAAGCATGCTCTGAACACGTTGCAAAGTGCCGTTGTGGATCCTGGCAGCTGCACCCTTCGCAAAACTCGTCGCAGGGATGTTTCGCGGGCGGCGTTCCAAAAGACATGCCGAACATTCGGGCTTCATCACTGTGGAGCATTGCGAGGTCCTCCAAACGCAGGAGAAGCTTGTGGAGTTGGACCGCCAGAGAAACGGCCGGCGAGAGGCAGGGCCTTCATTGCTGGATTTGTTGTATGGCAGGATGTGTCGTTGCAATCATCGTAGAGTTGGAGCAGTATCAGCCGCAGAGTTTTCGCACCACCGTCGCCGTACTGGTAAAGCTCGTTGGTGATGATGGCAACGCAACGGGAGAGACAGCATGTGTGTCTTTGTGTGTGTGTGCACCTGGCACATGAGGCCTTCCACAAGCTAGCACAGATCCGACGAACCCTGGGAGCTTCCTTGACCGAAGCCTTCGTTCTATGTGCTGAAGTTTAGGCTTTCCTCTGAGTCTGAGAGTCGGACCTCGCACCAGCCGATATGGGAGGCTTTGGGTGCTTTTCGCCGTGGAGAAGCCAACGTCCGGCCGAGCCCTTGTGGAAGATGGGCTTCCTTTCAGGGCCCCTTTTTACAGCGGACGCCAGGAATGGAACTTGGATTTGCTGCCATTGCCGTAGTTTTGGGAAGCAGGCCTCAAGTTCAGCATTTGCCGTCAGTAGACAGTTATGTATAATTTGTGCTGACCGGGGTCTTAGAGATTCTTAGAGTTAGACGCTGCAGACTTGGTCCAAGCCTCGCCAAATGCTACATTTCAACACAGGGAACCGTGATGCCTGATGAAATTGGCGGTCGTCAGGGGTGCCCCCCCTATCGAAAGGTTATCTTCCGGCCCCAGCCATCATCAGACCCTGCATCGTAGGTTCGTCCTAGCCAGGCGGGAGGCAAAAAAGAAATCTTCCGGTCGAACCGCCTGGCACAGTTTGAAATCCTCGAGCCTAGAGCAGCCTTATAAGCCTCAAGCCCTGCACCACGCTGTGGAGGCTTCGCCAAAGGACACCCGGAGTCCTTGATCGGAAAACCACACGACGAAGGATCCAAAACCTAGGTGCCAAACCACAAAGCAAAACCCTTTGAGACATTTGTGAGTCGGTAAGCCCAGGTCGTCGCAGTGGATGGCCACACAGGGCCAGTTCATCCGCCTGCCCGGGAAAACTGCGAGGTGTAGGGCCGTAGGGCTGCGAGCGTGGGATTTGGTATTGGTGACCGTGAAGTCTAAGGCTTATGGCGAATCAGCAGAGAAAGAATACTGTTGTTCCGTAGCCTTAAACCTTAAGCCTTATAACTTATAACACTCCCCGGTATGGTTTGTCGCTCTTGGCAGGTCCTGGCTGACAGAGCAGCAGCAGGACCGGTCGGATGCGCTGGGGCCTTGCTGGCAGTGGCAGGTGTTCTTAGCATGTAGAGTCCAGGGCGTGTCTAGAGGCAGGATCTTAGCAGGGTGCGGTGCAATAGCGCATGTGCGCCAATGAAGCACCCACAGTATGCAGTGGCAACGGCCACAGGGCCTTCACCCTAAACCCTAAACCAATATCCTGGAACCCTAAACCTAAACTGTTGAGAAGTGCTTCGCCTCGCCAAGACCTCGACATGCAGCCCTGTGAGGACACCGAGAGGCAAATCGCAACGGCCCGGAGCGACCTGAAGGCTTGAACTCCTCGGTCCTAGGTCATCGTAGTCCCTATACCAGTATGGTTACTATTTATGGGTGCTATGATGGGTATGATTCTTGGACCTATAATCATTCCCATGATAGTACCCGGAATAGTAACCATACTGGTATCCCTGAAGCTGCCTCTAATATCCAGCCTTTGTTAGTGTTGGATCTGCAGCGGTTACTAGGGCCGACACAAGGCACCATGAGCATCGGTCAGCTGTGATCTGTATGCCAAGCAAGAGCTACGTGTGCACTGAGGTTGCCATGTTAGAGTTTTCCGATGTTGCTTTCGGCTTTGGACCGTGCTTTGCGATTCCTCTGTTCTGGAAGGAGCATCGTGGACCCCAGTCTGAGTAGAATGAGTTGCTTCGGTGAGGGCAGCATCTTGATTTGCTTGCAGCGTTTGTCAAAGTCGCAGTGGCATCCGCGAGCCTCGAGCCACTGAGAGATGCAGGTGCAGCTGCAGGATCTGCTGGCGGAGCACCCTCGGGTTCCCTGGCATCTCTTTGTTTAGTGCAGCGCCGGACGACTCTCCAGCTGACAATTTTTTTGGCCACTGTCTTGGAGACCTCCGAACACGCTCCTCACCCGTGAGCTTTCGAGTTGCGCCACAGACCTCAGAGCCTTCGACTACCAAAAGCCTGAAGCCATAAAGCCTCAAACCTAAGGCATTAGGTTACCGACACCCTTACCCTGAGGTACGAACAACAATAGACACCCCAAACGGCCCAAGACCCTGTCAAAGAAACGCTTAACACACTGTAAGCATCTCTGCTAACAAGTTCTTCTAGCTAGCTATTCAAGCCCCGTCTGTGGCCATGAGGTCACCGATCTCCCTGCAGGGGTCTCCGCGTTGCTGCTCTCCGAGCAGCGGCCCGCAGAGGCTTCGTGGCCGGGGGGTTGAGGGGCTTAGGGTTTAAGGCTTACATAGTTAGGGGTCCTATCATAGCGAGGCTTCTATGCTTGAGTGTGGGTTTCACACGGTGTTACATGTGGGTTAAAGACGTGTATCTCTACATGTATAAGAATAAGAGTAAGAAAAAACATAAGAAGAATAATTAGTATTAGTCTTCTTAATGTTGCTATCATTATATATATATATATATGTATGCATGTGTGTGTATATGTATGTATGTACATATATGGGCAGCGCTCTAAATACCCTGTCGCGAAGTTTATACAAAAGGACCTATTTGGTTGCTGGGGTCTAGATTTGTATGTTCAACAAGAGGCGTCACGCAACTAGGGCTCGTTAA
>CAJNJA010016134.1:0-10685 GCA_905231915.1 Symbiodinium necroappetens | reverse complement strand
TTTAGGGCTTTGGGTTTAGAGTCTAGGGTTTAAGGTTTAGGGTTTATAGGGCTTTGGGCTTTGGGTTCCCAAAGGCTCCATGTACCTTTATAGTAGCTACTTAGGCCTTAAAGGGGTCCCTATACAGATACTTTAAGGCCCAAGTATCTACTATGAAGGTACATGGAGCCTTTGGGGTTTAAAGGTTAGGGATTGTAAAGGATCAAGGGTTCTTTCTATACGTAATGTGTATTTATTTGGTTGTACATATTCATTGAGCATAGGGTCAGGGTGTGTATCCTGTGACCCAAGGTAACAGTTGACTTAAGCCGTACAAATTCACTTATGAACACCCCGTTCTCAAGCCTTATGAGACCCAATACGGCTCAAACTCAAGAACACCTCCCCAAAGCCCTATATAACCTGACTAAGCCCATAAATGCCGACTAGCAGCTTACAAGTTCTCTGAGAAGTGTCATCACCGGACCTTGGTAAGAAGCTTTTACCGCTCTGAGCCCTTAATCCAAAAACGCAGCCGAATAGAAGCCTAAACATATGCCCCGTTGCCCCTCCAACGTCATTGTCTGAGGTACGCACTGAAGGCCCGGGTCCTGCAGCTCCTTTTGGTTCAGGGTTTAGGGTATTGGAGTTGTGTTGTTGTTCCTCCTGGGTTTACGGGGCCTACGACTTGGGTTTCAATTTTCGTTATGTAGCATTAGTAAGTTTAACATTACTAGGTTTTACAATGTTTTTTCGGCTTGGCAAGGCGTCTAGATCACTTGAACCCTACGCCCCAAACCTTTCGGATTTCTGAGGTGTGTCTGTGTGTGTGATGCTCCGCTTTTGCTCTTGCTCTAACTCCTGCTCTTGCTCTTCTGCTCTTGCTCTTGCTGTGCTCAAAGGATATCTGGAGCCTCGAAACCCTCCCCCTAATTCAGAATTGGTTTCAATGGGCAGGGATGACATCGGGAGGATTTGCCCCAATGGGGGAAGCGATTGCTACTACGACAGGGATTATGGCCATTGTTATTACTATTGCTATCATGACTGCTACTATTGCTACTGCTAGCTACTATTACTATTGCGATGACTATGTTTCATGTGGTTAGCATGATAGCACTGATGATCATGATATTGAGGACGACGTTGGAAATCGTAACAATTTGGTCTGGGACCTTTGAACCTGGGAGTGCTCCGGATGTGGAGGGGCCCAATCCCAACAAGGACAGGTCGCTCTCGCTCGTCCATGGGCTGCCGTCCGGAGATAACCTTAGAACTTCGGCCGAAACAGGTGGTGAAACACCGTCCTGAGTGAGCAAGCAAACTTTGCTTTAACATGCCACGCTTGCAAGATTTCCGAAATAGTTGCTACGATCAGCTACTCCACGTGCTGCGCAGTCGGCACATTGGCTTTGGCATGTCAGGAACTATCACGGATTGCATTTTGGCTGGACGGAGAGAGCCACATTGCTGCATCTCGCCCGAGCAGGTAAACGCTACACCCTTAACGCCTAAACCCAAAGTTGTGACCGGAGCACTTGGGCAAGCACCGCGATTCCGACACGTTGGGACACAAAGGGCAGCTCCTCTCCCTGCACCCCGAACCCCCAGTACTACCTTAATCCTTAAGCAGGTTGCCCTGAACGCTAACTCCTATGTCGTACATGCTACAATGCATACCCTTATCCCTAAGCCTATGACCTCACCTCAGACCCCATATCCTATCTCTGCAGCCTACATATCAAAACCCTGATCCCTCGTCAGGCCTTCAGCCTGAAATTGGGGACACGCCTGAACCCGCAACCTGAAACCTTGAACTCTAAACCCTATACCCTAAGCCTTGAACCCTATAAACCCTAATTCCAGGGTTGGGTTTCGGGCTTAGAGTTTCGGGTTTAGGGTTTGCGAACCGAAACCTAAGCCCTGCGGCCCAAAACGCCACAAAACCTCATCAACATTAGCCGTTCCTCTAGAGAGCCCTTACACAAACCGTTATCTGGGTTCTAGTGTGGTGCCCTTAAGTTCCTTTTTTACAATTGGGCACACGGAGCTGTAGTATCCCAGGTTTTATTCAGGCCCTGGCTTCCGCTATTCAGCATCACACAGGCAGGCCAGGTGCGACCCGGTGCGACCTTCAAAAACACGTTCGTCGGGCCTGGTCGCACCGACCATCGCACACCCCAAGACAAATTGCCAAAAGATATCGGGCACGAAAAACCTGGCGCTCGCTGGGGGGGGGGGGTGGGGGTTGTACCCCCTCAGCACAAGACGGGTGCCCAGGGCGCCCCGTCGCACGCTTTGGGGGAAGGCACCCCCTCAGCACAAGACAGGGTCTGTGTTTTGAGTGTGTACAGTCTTGACAAACAATCGCATGCTGCGGGTGCCCAGCTGGGGAGGGGGAGTCTACCCTAAACCCTAAACCCGTAGAACCCCCAGCACAAGACAGGGTTTTGGTTCTGTCGCTTTTTCTCTGTGTGTCATGCTTGTTAGGGCGGATGCTGAATATCATTCTACAGCTTCGGGGCTCTGCGGCGTTGAAGCACCTAACACCGGAACGAATACAGCAACAACAATGACAACAAGAGGGCGGAGGGCTTCGAAAACTTTGGCTATCGACCGACGGACACTGAAAGACTGAGCGAGGGTAGAATACAGAAGCCGAAATCACCAATATCGATAAAAGGGTTTGGGGCTGCTGCTATAGTAGTGTACGTTAACATCCTATTGAACCTTTTTAGAAGTTCCCTCTACTAAACCCCTTCCCGTAACCCTGCAACAACCTTTGCAGTAACCTTTTACAGGAGCCTTTTTTGAGAAATAGCCTTACTCTTGTTAAGGTGAAGGCACCTAAATTAGTTGCTGTGGGGTATCCCCAAACCCATCAACACCTTAGTCTAAACTCTTCCTGCATCATACATCCCTGCATTTATTGGGCGAGGCGTACAACTTCGCTGCCGCACCTGACTCGGTTAGCTCTGGATTCTAGACGTGTTCCCTAAACCCTATAAACCCTAGGGGTTCCTTTAAGGCTTTTGTGAGTCTTATGGGGGTTCGTTTCGGGGTTCCTAAAACCCATTCCTAGATTAGAGGGGTTCCAACGAGGCTTCTTATAAACAGGCTTCCCTGAAGGGGCACAGCAAGGGTTCCTTTCAGGATCCTTTCGGTGCGCCTACAGGAGTTCCTTCAAAGGTCAATGCAAAGCTTCCTTCAAGAGTTCCGGAAAGTTCCTTTTAGGACTGTTATAAGGGTTCCCGGAGGGTTCCGGGTTCCCGTTTACTGAACCCTAATTCGTTCATTTCAGAGCTCTTACAGGGGTCCCTTTACAGGATCTTCTCTGAGGTTTCTTTTATGGGTAGTTGTCGAAATTAGGGTCCCTCTTAGGGCCCTTTTTATAAGGGTGCCGTAGTCTAAATTAGGGTCCCTTTTAGGGCCCTTTTTATAAGGGTGCCGTAGTATATAGCGGGGACCTACAAAGGAAAAGGGGACCCTAGCTTTTGAACAAAAAGCTTCCCATATGCCGTACTGTATTGGGGACCTAAAAAGGAAAAGGGGACCCTAGTTTAGAAAACTACCCAATCTGAGGTCTTGTAAAGGTGCCTACAAGCCCACAAGGTTTCCTAGAAGCGTTCGCGTCAGGGTTTTCTGGGTTTGCGCGGAAGCCTTCCTGAGCCATTTTTTGGCATAATGTAGGGTCCTTACTAGATAGGAATTGGGGGCTCCTTATCACAGTTATAGTATAAGATACCCCCAAACCCTATTCTAATTATTAAGGCCCGTGTACTATTACAGAGGGCCAGAGGTGCAGCAAGAAGTACATTTGGTGGGGACACTCGGGGGCTCTTCCGGATGTTAGTTGCCCGTGATGTAAATGTAGAATCCTTGTTGCCGGATTCCCGTCACAATGGGCTCTGCAATGCGAGTTTTTGGACGAGGGTGCTCTGCATACCACCCTAAACCCTCAACCCTAGACCCTAAACCCTACACCCTCAACCCTAAACCCTCCTTTGCAGAACTACAGAGCGGGCTTCATTTTTTCCTCCAACTCCTACCTTTCGAGCATCAGGACTGTTTTTAAGCGTGCATGAGATGTTGTTTACGCCCTGACTACAAGCCCCTACTTGGAGGTTTGTCGACTAGTCATAAGTAGGGTTATAAGTCCCCTAGTAACTAGTAAGGGTTATAATTACAGTTGTTGTCCGACATGTAAACGCATCTATAACTACCCATGAACTTCCAAGTAGACCCCAACTCCTAAACCCCGTACCCTACACCCTGAACCCTAAATCCTACACCGTAAATCCTAAACCCCTAAACCCTAAACCTCTTTATCATAGTATATATTTAAACCCTATTACATTCGTGGTTTAAGGCAAGTCGGTCCCCCCGAACTCGGGACATTCGTGGTTTAAGTCAGGTTTTGCCTTAAACCACGAATGGGACAAGGTCGGGGGTGAATTTGCCTTAAGTGGCGGTTTGTGGCCATGTCTTTGCACGGTCTTTGGCCACGAGCCGCCGTTTAAGGCAAGTTTGACACCGATCTTCGGCAGTCCGTGGTTTAAGGCAAGTTGGACCCCCCGACCTTCATGCTTAGGCTGCTTAGGGCTCAGGATGTAGGCTCTATATAGGGTTCAGGATTCAGGCTCTATAAAAATTTCAGAGTTTAGGCCTTGAGATTTAGGTTTAGGGTTTAGGGTTTAGGGTTTGCGGTTTGGGGTTTGGGTGTGTTTCTTTTTTAGGGTTTGGTTGTCCGAAAAGTATTTTGGAAGCTCCAGGGTTGTCTGAAAGGCGTTTTGAAGGTCTGGGAGGTTCGCGGGCAAAGGCAAGAATCGGATTGTGGCGTCCGTAGGGTTTAGGATTTAAGCTCTAGGGTTTAGGATGTAGGCCTTAGGGTGTAGGGCTTAAGCTTCAGAGTTGTCTGAAAAGCACTTCATAAGCTTCAGGATGTGTTTGAAAGGGTTGAGGATTTATGTTGTAAGGGTTCAGGTTTTCGGCCTTATGGTTTAGGATTTATACTTTATGGTTGTTTAATGGTTCTGGGCTGGCTTGAGCCTCAGGCTTTGAAAGAATGAAGACTTAAGTAAGATGGTCTCTTAATGTAACGGGAATCTGTCGGCGGGTGGGATGCTTTCCGATACCAAAGTGGCGAGCTCGACTAGAGACTGCTCGAACAGGAGCTGTTGAACCCAAAACCCTAAACCCTAATCCTCTGCACTCGGGAGCCCGACCTGCAGGCCTCTATACTAAAGCCCTACCTTACTGTGAGGGTTCCTTTAAGAGGATTCCTTTAGAGGCTAACCCCTGCACCCGCTAAACCCTAAACCCCAAACCGCTGAACCCTAACTAAACCCTGAACCCTAACACTAACCCCTAAACCCTAAAACCCCAACCTACATGCTAACTTTGTCTAGCGAACGCTGGCCAAGGATGTCAGTTTCGATTTTGGGCTTCGGGGGTTACCAGGATCCCAAAAAACCCTTTAATGTAGCCCTTATGGTCCCTTATAGCGGTATTTAGGTGTGAGTGTATATATGTATGTATATATATATATGTATATATGTATAATATCCTTAAGAGTTCTATGTACATGATCTGTGTGTGTGTCAATATGTATACATATATACTATATAACTATATATATATATACACAGTATAATATAACATAATCTCGAGGGTAGGTGTGGCGTCCAGGTCGGGATTATAGTTTAGGGCCCAGGTCAAGATCAACGAGAACGTGAAGAACCTGAAAGCGTGGCTGGGCTTAGCAATGGACGGTGCAACATTTAGAGTTGCAAAATCCAAAAAGCTGTTTTTTTTAAACATCCGTGTTATCTTGGAGTGATACCTTTCAGCCTTCAATAGCCAGACAATCAGCGTGTGATGGGAGTTTTGGGTTTGGGGCTGGGGACGATTTCATGCATATAAAGAGGTTCTTCGGGGATACTGCTGCGAATGATTTAACCTTAGTTGCCTACGGTTGATGATATAATTTCTGCATTACCCATAATAAGGAACATACCATACTTCCCATAGCTTAGGGTCCTTCAGGTAGTGCAGGACTTGCCTAAACCCTAAACCCTAAACCCTAAACCGTACTGGACAAGTAGGAACCTCCTTTGTGGCGTCCCTCCCTGAAACTGCAGATTGAACCTTGGAAGCAGCGCCAGTCAAGCCCTATAAGGTTTAGGGTTTAGGGGTTTAGGGTTTAGGGTTTAACCCTAGTCCCTAAACCCTAAACTCTAGAAGCACACACGGGGCACGAAACTTGAAGCCAAGCCCCCTCTTCGCGACATCTGTTTTATAACGTTGTCAACCTTACACGCAGAAGTCCCTAAACCCTAAACCCATGTAATCTAAGCCCGAAAGCTACAAGCCGATACCAAGCACCCGTGAGTCATGAACTGGAGCCCACATCAACGTACCCTGCACCCTCAACCATAAACCCCGAAATAAACCAAAAAAACACAGAAACCCCAAAGCCCTAAACCCGTCCCACCCAAGGTGAGTGCACCGATTCCGGAGCTTGGCAGAGGTTTGTTGCCAGATCCCTGGTGTGGAAGAGTCTTACGAACCAGCGTTTACCCATAGGCCCCTAAGTAGTTCCTTTTTGGGATTACCTTATAGGATTCTAAATATAAACCGTAAAAAGGAACTACTTAGGGGCCTATGGGTAGGCTCCAGGGGTGTGGACTTTTTGTGTTCGGGGTTTAGGGTTCAGATTTTATTTCGGGTTCAGGGTTTAGGTTCCGAGTTTAGGTTTCATGATTTTAGATTTTCGAGTTTAGTGATACCTCTGGCCTCACGCAGATGTCTGCGAATCGTCCTATGCCTGCAGTCAAGCTAGGCTCTAGTGTAATCGGGCGGTGCAGCTGCATCCCAAACACCAGGTCGAGACCCCTTGGGGCCTAAATCCTACTAGTACCCCCTACTTGGAGGTTCATGGGTAGTTATAAATGGGGTTATAAGTAGGGCAACTATACATGTTAGGGGACTTATAACCCCGCTTATAACTACCAATGAACCTCCAAGTAAGCCCTAAACCCTCCTAAACCCTAAACTTCCCCATGGCCCTAAGCACCAAGACCTAGATTCCCAAATACCCTGCACCTAGAAGGGTTGTCTCGAGGCCCACAAGCAACTTCTGCCATGGTCTTCAGCTGATTCCTGTGAGGGGGGCCAATAATATCGATTGCCAAGGAGTGGCTGCACCCTAAACCCTAAACCCTACCTTACCCCAAATAACCTACCTTTTTAAGGACTTTTATAAAGAATTCATAATAAGGAACCCTAAAAAGGTAGGTGCTTCAGGGTCCAGGTAGATCCTAAACCCTCGACTCCTAGACCCAAAACTCTAAACCCTGACCCTGAAACCCTATACCCTAAACCCTAGACCCAGAAACCCTAAACCCTGCTCCCGAAACCCCATACACCCTAAACCCAAGACAATGAACTCTAGCCTTACTGTGTCAGGCTTGACGGTGCAGGGTTTCACGTAAAGAATTAGTTTAGGGAATACCTGGACCCTATGACACTTCCCTCTTCAGGGTTCCAGAGCATGCTGTCTTTATATAGGTCCCTCTCTCTCTCTCTATATATATATATATCTATATATATATATAAAAGTCAAGGTAGGTTTTTTTTCGGTGTTCCGGTAGACCCCTAAACCCTAAACCCTGAACCCCGAAACCATGTCGTAATCGCAATCTCCAACACCTCAAGCCTTGGCTCCCCAACACCGAACCTTTAAACTTTTTGGGTTCTGAAAAGATAGTAGAAATCTGAAAGTTTAACCTTTGATTTCCCTGGCCTATTGGGGGAAGTAAGGTAAACCCTAAACCCTAAACCCTCCATCCGAATCCGGTTGCTGATGGTTTGAGACGGCAGCTCTTGGGGTGTTCTGTGGAGTTTTGAGTTTGTCCCTGAGATGAAGCAGGGTTCAGGGTTCAAGAGTTTAGGGTTTAGTAATTTAGGGTTTAGGGTTTAGTAGTTTAGGGTTTGGGGTTTAGTAATTGAGGGTTTAGTAATTTAGAGTTTAGGGTTTAGTAATTTAGCGTTTAGAGCTTAGTAATTTAGGGTTTAGGGTTTAGTAATTGAGGGTTTGGGGTTTAGTAATGTAGGGCTGAGGGTTTGAGGAATGACAGCAGTCGGAAATTATAGGAACCCCAAAAGGCAGACTGGCCAGCAACACGCAACCGATGCATTCTGAGCCCAAATTATATTTCTGAGTGTATACCCCAAACCCTATATACCCATGTTTGCAGCCAGGGAATAGCAGAGTTTGACGGGAGAGTTGCCGAAGTCGAACTCCTCGGCCAGTCAGCCGTAGACCTCTTCACCCCCAGACCACGGCGGGTTTAGGCAAATATAGTTGTCTAGTGGTTTAGGGTTATTTGTTTATCGGTTAAGAGGTCGAAGTGTTCAGGGCTTTAGGGGCTTGAGTTTATGGATTTAGGGTTAGAATGGTTCAGGCTTTTGCGATGGCGAAGCATGTGAAACGGCTGGGTGTAGCAAGGTTCAGAGGTTCAGGACAGTTAGGTAGTTCTCTAAGCCAGGGTCCCTTGTTATAGGTCCCCAATATAGTACGGCACCCTTATAAAGAGGACCCTAAAAGGGACCCTGATAAAGAGAACTACCCACTTAGTTAACTTAGACCCATAAGACTCCGACCAGGAGCCCTGAACGTTTCTCCCAGACTGGCGCTCTCCGACATTTTATAACTCTTTTTGACCCGTCTTGCGAGCGAGCATTGCGCACGGATGCAGAGGTGAAAATGCTGCATCAGTTTCCCAGATTGCCTTCGGATCTTAACTTTGGGTTTGCTAAATGGTGGTTAGACTCTTCTCGGCCTTTGGGAAAACATCGCTTCAGAAGTTTAAAGCTAGTGGCTTGGAGTTTACTTGCGCGTGCGAACTTAGGGTCTAGAGCTTGACCTCGAACTACGTCAAGCCGCTTGGCTTTCGCTGCATCCAAATAGGTTCACCTCAGCTCCATGACTGTAGCTTCTGGCCGGGTCTGTGTTCTAAGGACCTCGACACGGTGACGCCTAGTGTCCGAACCCTACTTATGATGTCATGTAGCATGACACCAAGCCCTACACGCTTGAGCCGAAATCGGCACCAAGTACGGCGAGAGCTCCGGTGCGATTTGGTCAGAATGTAGTCGAAATGTTCGCTTGTAGCTTGTCCTTTACAACTTGAACTTGGTAGCAGTAGTCAGTATCTTGTGGTTAGTATTTGGCAGTGGGTAGCGAGCAGTGGATGGTAAGTAGTGTGTAGCGCGCAGGGTAGTTAGGCAATGAGTTGCAAAAAGCAAGCAGTAACAGCAAGAAGCAGGCAGTCCGTAGTAGAGCGTCAGTAGTAAGTAGCCAGTAATAAGATGTACTTACATTTTAACTGCGAAGTGGCACTAGAACTATTATCTCTTTTTGGAGTTACTCTAGTGGTAGTAGTAGTAGTAGTAGTAGCAGCAGCAGCAGCAGCAGCTGCAGCTGCCTCGGAGTTGCTGTTCGCGATGGGTGCCGACTATATCAGTACCAGCATGGGCTCACTTAAGGACATGAGTACCACCAAGACCTGAGAAGGGAAGGTGCCGCTGACGGACAGGATCCTGCGTTACACTATACAGGCAATATTGTCTCAGTCTACCGAAACATAACAGTGTACCTATGCTGCTTAAAAAGACAGAAGGTAATGCATGATGTTATCCTTCAGCGGTAAGAGTAGTGAAGACTTTGGGGCTGTGAAACTAACAGGTATGCCTCCAGCAGACGCAGCTGCAGACGAGTGCACTTGATGGCCACCGCAGACTGTTTTTTTCTCAAGTTGACAGCATCTCTCTGTGAGTTTGTTGCAGCAGAAGAGTTCGAGGTGCCTACAGAACGGTTTGGGGTTCTGTTTTTGTCTCAGCTTACGGTTTAGGGTTACGAGGCGTGTCCCTGAGCCCTGAGACCCCAAGCCTTCAGGACCGACCTAACACTCATCCAAAACCCTTGTAAAGAACATCTAGCCGCCTAGCCATGCAGTACCATAGCCTACCATTAAGGCACGCCATCTTGTGGGGTCCCTTATGGATCTCGTATCGAGGTTCTTAACATTGACCCAAAATGTAACGTGTAGTAGGTTTTAGGTAGGCCCTAAACCCCGAAACCCTAAACCCTAAACCTCTCAGTGGGCCGTTTTAGCGGTTCAAGGGTTCAGGGACAAGGTCCATTGCAGCCGCTATGCTTGGTAGCAGCTGCAATAGGCCTCACAAGGACCTGGCGCACATAGGGACAAGGGTTGAAGTTTAGGGACTTGGGTTTGGGGTCTAGGGTAAACCCTAAACCCCAAGCCCTAATCCTTAAAGATTTAGCGATAATAAGGGCTTGGGGTTGACAAGCAAGAGACCTTCACTCTTTTTGTTGCGTCCTCTTCGACTTCGGGGTGATCCTTCATTCCTTAAAGAGGAAATGACCCTTAAAAGTAGGGGCCCTCTACCCTTATACTATGATTTCCTATATGGCATATGACCCTTAAGCCCTTTTAGGGTTCATTTCGTCCTTAAGGTTAATGGGTCTTGGAGTCTTCGGTTACCACGATGTCAGGCACCTTCCTTAAACTAATCAATACATATCAATACTGTTGATGATCTAGATCCTGCAATACCTTAAGGACCCTAAACTATGGGAATTATTGTATATTCCTTATGGACTGGGTGTTAATTTTTATGCT
>CAJNJA010016133.1:0-11475 GCA_905231915.1 Symbiodinium necroappetens | reverse complement strand
AAGAGAGAGAGAGAGAGAGAGCTCATCCCCGGAGCAAAGCAAAGCAAAGAGAGAGAGAGAGAGAGAGAGAGAGAGCGTGGGTGAGGGGGCGGGCCGAAGGCCTGAGGGTCGCAGCAGCGACCCCTAAGCCCTGCAGAAAGAAAGAAAGAGAGAGAGAGAGAGAGAGAGCGTTTTGGTGCAAGTACCGGGGCCTCGAAAGTTGTAAAACCCCGAACGAACAGTGCCTGTGACTGTATCAGGTATACACAAAGACGTCAGCATGAGCCGGGGAACACTTTTACTTTATACTTCTGCTGTAGTGCAGCTATTGTTTTTGGTTCCACGAGTCCCGGTATGCAGACGAACAAACCCCAGTTTACGAACGGGGGAAATGCATGCAAACGTCCCTGCACTGTACTCTCTCATGTCGACATGCTGATATAGTTCTAGGTATGAGCTGTTTTCATTGCATACGAAAGACATGAGAGATGAACCGACACTCATGGCGTCCCAAAGTTTTCGCACTGCAGCATGTTCCCCCCAACACAATGATAGGTAACTCTACTTTATTGTACTGGACCTCATTTCAAGCACCCATGGGGGAAAACATGCAAAAACTTTCTCACGCCTCCTCAAAGCCCCATAACACATGGGGGGCCCTAGTGGCCGGGGGGCTTAAACCGCCTCCCATGCCCTGGCGAAGAAGAAGAGAGAGAGCAGCTTGAGCGCGAGAGCGCAGGGTACCGCGGTCCTCCCGTGCCCAAACGCCGTGCAAGCAAGCAAGCAAGCAAGCAAGCAGCTTGACCCGGAGGACGGGGAGCTCTTGCATAGGACGAGGCGCCAAAGCCAAAACAACCCGCCTAACATGTCCGCCCACATGCAAGAACACGAGCTGCAGCAGTTGCCGTTAGACCCAGTGTCGGCGGCAGCCGTACACACGCTGAGAAGCCGGGTCCAACTACCGCTTGAGGACCCTTACGCACCGGGCAGTGGCCTTGCAAGCCAGCCGTTCCCGTTGACGAAGCTTACGGCGCCCGAGCACACCACCCCTGGGCGGAGCAGGTCCGGCCGGCAGCGGGGCGCAGCACAAGCAGAGGAGGAGACAGAGCAACCACATGGGGGGGGACCACCCAGAGCCCACGACAGCAGACAGACCCACAGCCGCAGCAGCCAGCCAAGACGAGGAAGAGCAGTGCAACGACCCCGACAGAGGGGACAACCCGGCCTCGGGGCACACCCTCGCCCAAGACCAACACACAGAGGCAGCAACAGGGGACACCGCCCTCCCGCAGCAGCAAGCCGCAGCGAGTGAGGAGAAAGCAGACGGGGACCAGACAGCGACAGCAGCCCGGCAACCCAGAACACAGCCAGCGCAGCAGGAGGCACACACACAGCACAAGAGTCCCAAACCCAAGGGAGGGCTGCAGCTGGCGTAGCTTCCGCTTGGCTCTGTAGACATGTAGAGCTTGTGGGGCGTTGTTGCCCCCCCTGCCTTCTTGGGCTCCATTTGAGAGCGCTAACACATCCGCTGGGTGGGCTTCAGTCTGCTCCGCCTCCCCTCTGTGTGGGTATGTCCCCACGAGCACATGCACTCCGTCTGCCGCTGCCGCAAGGAAGTTCTGCAGTCTCCTCAGGGTCTCCCCTGGGTTGTGGCGGAGCCCCGTGTCTGCATTGTTGCTTGAAGCGTGGCTTCCGCCTCCTCTGCCGCATCTGTCGCGTGGTGCGTTCTTTGCCAGTCTCCGGAACGGCGGCCCCCCAGCAGGAGTTGTTGCCCCGCCTGGAGCAGGCCCTGCACTTCTAGAAGCTCGCCTTTGTCTGGCACGCCGCCCCCCAGTGTGACGCGGTCCACCATGAGGCCGACTACCAAGGCTGCTATCTGAAATGCGTTTGGGGTCGGTGGCGGCGGTCGTTCCCCCGGCCTCGGTAGCAGCGCTTCTGTCTCCCTCAGTCTGCGCTCCACTTCTGGCATCTGAAGCTCGCCTGCGAGGCGTGCTGCTGCTGAGATGTGCTCGCTTGCTGCTCTTGTCACTGGCTGCGGCTGCTGCTGAGTGTCCCCCTCCTTGGTGCGTTGTGGCTGTCAAGGGCTCTCCCCCTGGCTGTGTCTGGCAGGCCGCTGGCTGTGCTGTGGCTTGTTCTAGTGCTGTTTGTGTCTCTGCTTCTTGGCTTTGGAGGAGCTGGGAGGCTTGGCTTCTGGCTTTCTTCAACGGGCTCGGGGTGCTGTTGCTGCCGTGGTGGGTGCTTGTGTTGGGTCCGTCTCGCCCGGGTGGTCTTGTGCGGCTGCCGGCGGCTACTGCTGCTTGTGGTGGCTCTGTGGTTGGTGGGTCGCCCCCTTGTGGTGGTTGTGTCTCTGCGGGTGCTGGTAGCCTGCTGCCGTGTTCTGTCCTTTCGAACATCCCCTTCCACATCTCCTCGGTCTTCGTCAGCTATGGAGGACGGGCTGTCATGTTGTTGCTGAGTGCTGGCGGCACATGGAGGCGGGATCCATGGCACTGTTGCTGCTTCGGCTGTGCCTGGGGGGTGGTGTTGTCTGGCTCCGTGGCCCGGGCAGGGTGTTCCCCTGGTGCGGCATCCCTTTCTGCATGAGGCTTTGGCGGTCTGGTGGAGGGTCTTCGCTGGGCCAGCTGCTTTCAGAGTCGCTCGGTGGTTGTGGTGGCGGTCGTTTGGGTGTGGCCACGGTGCTGGCTTGCTGTTGGGTGCGCCTTGGAATGCTGCTATTGCCGCCTTCGAGTAGAAAGAGTATCCTCCTGGCCGGGGACATCCGCGAGACTGTCAGTGCCGTGCTCACCCACCTGACGCAATGGACGACGGAACACTGGGGGAGCGACGTGGAGCTGGTTGCTGACGACGACGAAGTAGACGGGGACACGGCGGCCAGAGCCTCAGCGACCTCTACGACCGCTGCTGGGGGGGCGCCACTGAGAGGACAAGTGAGGCGAAGAGAGCCACGCCGCCGCCTCACATCCCCAAGTCGATAATGATGATTAGGGGGCTCGTTGATTCTCTGTTGGGTTCGTTGTTTGGGGGTTCCGCTACGCTTTGCCACGGGGCTCGAGGCCGCAGCTCGGGGGCCCTCTGCCTCTTAACTTACCTGGGTACCCCACTGCTCCTTCCCCCTTTCTGCCTCGAGCCCTGCAGAAGAGGCCTGACAACGAACAGACCTTGAGCCTGGGGGACACAGCGCCGTATCGTAGTTAGGGGTAGGCCTGCTGACTTCGTCGAGTGTCCTCCAGGTCCCAGTGTGTACTAGGGAGGCTCGCTAGACTGCTACTTTCACGTAACACAGGGGGACACCAAGGGAGTGAATGCAACTTTGGCATAAGGGGGTAACTCTGCTTGTTTTCTGAAGGATGTCCCCAAGAAGTACCGTCTTGTAGCGCGTGCCAAGTCTGGAGCCGCAGAGGGAACAGGGCCAGGTGTGAACTTGCTGTTTCGCTGACGGTTCAGGACGTGTGCTGTTGTTCCGCTAGTGCTCCTCTGCATGGGGGCTCTGCCGACTAGACACCCGAGCAAGCCCCATTGGTTTCCCATAGGGGGCGCGGAGATGAGGCCGGGATGCAGGTTGGGGGTGCTTAGCGTGCAGGGTCGGGGGCTTGCTGCTTGGGTTCTGTCGCAGACTTCGTACTCTTGTGCAGCGGTCTTTACCAACCCCAAAGCCTTTCACTCAATAAAACAGTGGGTGAGGGGGCGGGCCGAAGGCCTGAGAGTCGCAACAGCGGCCCTTAAGCCCGGCAGAAAGAAAGAAAGAGAGAGAGAGGGGGGCCTGGCCCTCCTAGCCCTGGCGAAAGAAAGAAAGAAAAAGAGAGAGAGAGAGAGAGGGGAACAATCCCCTTGTCCCTAGCCCTGGCGAAGGAGAGAGAGAGAGAGACAGTTACCCCATCAAGCTGCAGACTTGGATCACATTCGACCACAGCACCTCACAGCCGGGCCCTGGAAGGCGAAGTTGCATCCATGTCTGTTAGATCTGCAGATGTTGCCATCTTTGTCCGCCTACGGTTGGATGCAAAGAACTCGCGCCAGGAAACTATATCAACAGGCCCACCTTCCAGCCCATTTTTCTCGGGAGCAGGCAATAGTCAAGACATCTTCTTCGCTGTCGATGTGCTACAAGCCGATGCCACACCGACCACGCTCGAAGCCTCAGCGGGAAACATGTTGACCTAGGCCGGCTGCAGATTGATCGGGGAAATTAGTTTGCCGTCGTGTGTTTGCTTCTCTGTTATTTCGGAGCCATCAAACTCGGGCGATGGAGTCACACGGAACCACGTCTTTTATGCAACTGAGGCCTGGGGAACAGACCTTGCAACCATATCTTTTACCTTCTGGACATCCTTTATGACTCATTTCCTTGGGGCCTACGGTGGTTGTTTCACTTCTCCCCAAAGAGCCCTTTAGCAGGAGTGAGCCAATGGGCTCGTGGGCAGACCAGACCAGAACAGAACAGAGAGAGCGCTGCTAGAGAGAGAGAGTTCCCGCCACTACAGGCCCCAAACTTTCCGTCTGTCCCGCTCTCCCTTCGAACGGATAGCTGGCATTTCAGCTCAGGGGCTGGGTTTTTCATGCCAGTTGAGCCAGAATGGCCTTGGGCGGCATGCGATTTCACTATTGCCCACCGCAACTTTCGGGGTGGCAAACGCGCGCGGGCAAACGGGGCTTGCTCCCTTTGCCCATAGCCCTGGCGAAAGAAAGAGGGAGAGAGAGGGCGCTGTTCAACTGAACCAATGCCTGGCACCACCGCTGTCAACATGGCAATGGGGGAGCACCATCCTTGTCCATATATCTTTAGGCTCCTTTACTCAGCTCCCAGTGCCAGACAGTATAAAGAATAACCTTGAATAAACAGCGAGGGATGTTTAGCCTTCGTGTTCCTTCCGTCCTGACAAAACGCTTGTAAAGTCAAGACAGATTTGCAAAGTTGTCATGTTGTTTTACAACGCCGTATGTAAGCATCTTGTTCGGAAGTCCATGTCATCGAGAGCGTACGGTTGACTATCCCCCATGCCCGAGGGCGAGAGAGCGACTGAGGGTCGCCAGACGACCTGTAAGCCCGGCAGAAAGAAAGACTGAGAGAGAGCGCGCGAGTGCAGTCTTCAGCTGAGCAATTTACCATGGTCCCAACATCCCACACGAACAAACGTGAACACAACTAAAGCCAAGCTGACCACCAACAGAAGGGCGTCCTCCACACGGGGGCCAGGCCAAGCGAAAGAAACAGAGAGCTCGGCCCCAGAATGACATGGGGAGCGCCGGGACGCCGGGAGCGCGGAGGGGAGGGGGGGGGGTCCTTCCCCGCCCTCTTACGCTTGCGAAAGAAAGAGCGCTGTGTCAGCTGGAACTAATGATGCCAGAGCCTGCAGCGGGGAGTCAGACGCAATAAGGTACACTAAAGGGGCTGTGCTCGAGCTGCAGGCGTTTGCCCGGACGATGTGCATTCTCAGGGTCTTGGACGGGAATTGCGCCGGGTGCTCCACGGCTGCATGCCGCATATGGACAGTAGCAGAAGCTCGGGAATGCAGGCGTCATCAGCCCGGTTCCATTGCAAGCTGACAGTCGGAAGGGCCGCTACATTGCTACTTCTTGCCGTCCTCTCACTGTTCCCCTCTTAACTCTTCCTTGGTCTGCCGTTCGTTCCTGCTCGTGGATACACAGATCGGAGTCTGCCATGGCAAGGGTCAGTGTGTAGAAGTTGGGCTATTGCAGAGAGCCCGGAGTGACTTTTGCAGAACGTGATGGTTCCTGGCGGAAGCGGCTGAGGCTGGGGAGTCTCTGCCGAATTTGAGCCGCGAGCCGTTTTTCATGGGACTGATGCTTCAGAAGATGAGGTGCAAAGGCTGCAAAAAAGCTTACACGTGTTTGTTCGGATTCACATCCAATTCTGAGGTCCTGGCATTGGGTTCATGTCTCCGATTGCAGGAGCTGTTCCTTGCTATACTTCAGATGCTCTGCCTGAGGCACTTCTTCGTGACCAAAGTGGAACATGGAACTTGCAGGCCCGGAAGCTACAACAGCTGAACGGAACGGATGCCATAGCGACTCCTTCACGATCATTTCTTCGTGCGAGTTGCAGGGCAAGGGTTCTTCTCGAGGTTTCTCTCCACCGGAATCCATCACGGAAGCGGACTTGGGTGCGGGATTAAATCATCTTCGTATCTACTGCAAAGTCTCGCACATACCGGCAATGCAACACGGTCTGTGCGCAATGCTTCAAGCCCCCCTCCCCCCCTGACCGGCACAACGCTCGCGAACGCGACACCTGACCTACGAGCCTCCACCTCCGCGTGGTGCGCATTTTGGATGCATGGGTGCCCCTGGAATGATTCTTTGACTGTTCACTCAGTCCATGTCACGTGGCCTTAAACAAGATCTGTTTTAT
This sequence comes from Symbiodinium necroappetens, assembly GCA_905231915.1. Taxonomy (NCBI): domain Eukaryota; class Dinophyceae; order Suessiales; family Symbiodiniaceae; genus Symbiodinium; species Symbiodinium necroappetens. The sequence continues at coordinate 5,126 of CAJNJA010016133.1, read as the reverse complement.
CCCGCATATTACCCCACATATCATATCATATAGAGATGATAGAGTGAGATACCACAGCGGCCACAGTCCGCCCCCATGGTCTCGCACTTGATGATTTTGGCTGTAGCATGTTGCAGTATTTCTGGAGAATTTTTGAGAAGTTCAGGTGATGAGCAATGTCAAAAGCAAGTCTATGCACGCTACAGATCAGCGTAGCTTCCTGAAGGTGCAGGGCTCTTATACTCGCAAGTTTTCGGTCTCAGACGGGTCACGAGTTCAGTGAAGGCCGACGCTGCTTGCACTCATTTCATGGACTTCTCGGACTTCTACGTCCTGCCACAGTCCCCACTTCCGGATGCGTGGCGCATGTCCGAGGATGCTTTGCGGAGACGCCGGGCAGCATTGATCTACAGTCGTGGATCTACCGCCTGCTGACCGTGGCCGACAGAAGTGTCATAGGCAGAGCAGCATGCAACAGGTGCATTCGCCCTTGAGCGCAGCGCCACATCAGAGAGGGCTCTTCAGTGTCCAGCTCTTGCTGAGCGGTTGTGGGGTGCTTGGCAAGCACATAGAGAGTGAGAGGGAGAGAGAGAGAGCTGACATCTCAAATCATCTCAAGGACTTCTTTTGTGGGGCAGGAGACATGTGCGGATGCAAATTGTACACGCCGCAATGCGACGATGCCCGGTGCATACATCCCAAGGCCACAGCGACCCAGAGTCTGCTTCGGCAGCTTGTTTGAAGCTGCGGCAGAAGCTCTCCAAACAACAGGAGATCTGGTGGGTCCGCATCGGAAAGGTTCTTCGAGCTGACCTTGTCCGATGTCTGCATGACACGCATCGATCTAAAAGTATAGGCGGCTTCTGCAGCAGTTTCGGCTCTACGAAACAGAATGCGCGTAAGCGCTATGTGTTATTGCATTTGGTATTGAACCTTGCCTGCCCCAGGCCAGGCACGTTTGTTCTCAACATGTTCCGACAGCTCGATGTCGACTTGAATATCCGTCGCAGCCGCTTGGTGCATGAGAGCATTTTAGAAAGCGTGCTGCTTTCTGCGCTGGGAGGTGATACACCCCTCATGGCCTGGGCTTCCTTTTTGCTGCTGCCGCTGCTGCGGGCAGAAGCCCAATCCTTGCTGCAAGTGGAGGGACAGCTCCGGAGGCCCAGCGAGACAAGCTGCAAGAGCATGCATGAGCATGCTGCCTTCCCATTGGACCCACGCCCCTCAGGACACAGCAGGCCGCAGCCAGCCCTCACGATGCGGCGTGGTTTTATGCCTTGGAGGCGATCCAGCCGGCGGAGGCAGGAAGTGCAGGAACAACCAAGATTCGTTGAAGCCTCTTCGAAATACTCACTGACACTGCTCCTCTAGTGGGAGCATCTGTTGGCGATGATGCCTGGATGAGCATTCTGACACTGCGAGATTGGTGCGATTGCAGTCCAGGCAGTACCTCCGCTGACTGCAATGCCTTGGCGCAGGCTTTGGAGTCCGAGCATCCCCATCCTCGTCTTCGACCGCAAAGACAGCAAGCCACGCTCAGTGTGGCGCAGGGGGAAGTCTCGGAAAACCTCGAGGCAGCATTACGTAGGTTGGTCTCGGTTGCAAGGTGCGTCACTGGGCTGATCGCGAGGTGCAAAAGCATGTTACACAAAAGCCAAGTGTCAGCCACACTTCAACGAATCTCGAGGCAGGACGTTGATGCGTTGCAGTTGGAAAACGACGCCCAACGACTGTGTGTTCTGGGGAGGCCACCACCCCGTCGCCGAAGGCCGAGCAGACGGAAGGTCCTCTGCAGAAACGTGCGGTCTTGGGCAATCTCACGTGCTCCAAGCCTGGCTGCGCAGCAAACGTTACCTTACAGCTCTACGACCCTGAGACGGAGCGGGTTGAAGGGACTCATAGCTCTCAGCACCTTAAGGGCCTTCTTTCAGAGCGTGCACAAAGCACCGGTGTTGCGTGTCAGGGTGTGGCAATGCATTCGACTCTACACCGTTGCTTCAATCTGTTTCATGTTGCTGGTTTCTTCAGGGTTAACGAATTTTGCTGTTTTCTTCAAGGGCTTGGCATGCTTGTTTTCGCAACTGAAGTCTGCCTATTCTGTCTGTTGGTTGCAGGAATATGCACGGGATTGCAACCTAAGTTTGGCGGTTCATGCCACAGACTTTGATGACAACTTCGCTGGGGAGCGGGTGGCCAACTTTTTGGCCAACGGTCGCGCAATGGGTGGAGATTGCTACCCGTTGGTGAACGGGTGCGTGTCAAAAGCATCCCGCGAGCTGCTCTTTACGTGCATCTCCGACCTGCCGGTGGACACTGTCATAAGTAGAACGGGAAAACTTCGAGTGGACGCAGAGATTCCTGGAAATGTAGATGAATGTCCATACCACGGCAACCTGCTGCATGGTGTTACCACCATACAGTGTCATGTTGGCAAGCTTGCGGATCTCACTACTACATCTACCACTGCCACTACCACCACAGTTGCAGAGAATTCGGTGGCCGGTGCATCTGGTGCGTCTGGCAGACAGGCTTCACCTGAGGACTTGGACTTCGTAAAGAAGTGGCTAGCGGAGCATCCTGGCAAGTCGATCGAGGAGATGCCGGGCTACAGCTCCTTCTACAACTTGAGCAACATGTCGGACAGGCCGCCCCTGCCTGCCAGCCTTGGGATTTCGGGCTACTACGGATCTTCTGCAAGGCATTTGGAAGCGCAGCTGGGCAGCGGCCCAGGTCACGGCCAAGCCCGGCCAAGATTCCCTTTCCACCGGCCAACCAACCTGGCCACTCAGGGAGCGCTGCGTTGTGCAGAGAAGGGATGTTCCACTTCGCTCATCTTGAACTTCAACCGGACATTGGCGCAAATCAACAGGCCACCTGTTTTTGAACAGAAGCTTGACTTGTATTGTCAGACGCTCCACGGACCGTTCTTGTCAAGGTGCGTGGCGCAGCTTTGGGTCAATCAGACAGACTTCGACAACTTGGACGGCGCCGAGGAACTCCTAAGTGTCAGTGTCGCCGGCAAAGAGGCAAGCACGGCGTTCTCAAGCTGCGGAGAGTGCACGCTGCACGCTTCAGCTCTGAGGTGCTGTCGCAGGCGAAGCCTGGAAAGAACCCATGTCGAAGCGCGTACAATGGAAAGCCCCTTTCCCTCAAGGACGCCTGTCCGCAAGACTGTTCTTACTTGTGCATCATAGTATTTCATAGTCTGGCTCTGTCGTTCCGGACTGGTGTGCAGGATATTCGCTACCATGCCCTTGAAGATTTGGACATCACGCAGGCTGTACATCAGAATTAGGTTGTGATACTAAACTTCTTGAGCTTCGTGGGAAGCCTGTGGCTCGCCAGGCTATCAGGGATGGGCCTGTCAGAATCTCTGCGCAGATCTCGGACCAAGTGGACGAATGTCCAAGTAATGGCTACTTGTTGGACTCTGCTCTGGAGGCGTGGCAGGGTCGACATGCACAAGTCAGCCTCACTTCGACCCTTGATTGGTTCTAGGTGAGCTGCAACATCTCCACGATTGGGGCACTGCTGGAAGAGGATGAGGTGTCTGTTGCGGATGTCTTGGATTTGAACAAGGCGCGGATTCCACAAGTTAGGGACAAGAATGACATGGGATGCACGCCCCTGTCGCTAGCTTGAAACAAGGTTCACAAGAACAGAGTGCATGAAAAGGAGATCTTGCAACTGGTAGGCCGCGCGCGGTTCGTGAAAATGTAGATACTGTAGGCACCTGCGCCTGCCCACCCGCCCACCACCCACCCACCTGCCACCCATCCACCCCTCCACCCATCCACCCACCCACCCACAAAACCCACCCCCCACCACCCACCCCCCACACCCCCCACCACCCCCCACCCCCCACACCCCACCCCCCACCCCCCACCCCCCACCCCCCACCCCCCACCCAAAAGAATGGGGCTGATTTGGGAACCCTTGGACGTACCACAGGTCTGTTGGAAAACTGTAAAAGCACAGGTCGCGAAACTGAACTGAATGATTGGTAAGATGTGCTTTGCCTTGACTTGTGCCACGGATCCGTTTTAAAGTCAATCTCAACCTTTCTTTCTGCGGATTCTTGCGCATTCGAGGGCCCTTGAAGCAAGATAGAGAGCCACGTGTAGACTCGCGAGCCATGGGTGCTTGCTGCTAGATGGGACGAAATCCTTTTTTGGACACCGAAAATCGTGACAGCACAGATTGAGTCAGTAACATTGGTGCCGCGGAGATCCTGTTCGATCTTGGAGGCGATCATCAGGTGTCAGGCCGGAAAATGCACATCAGATGAGAAGGGCGCCTTCGGATTCCAATTTTGGACGGGCGGCCCGAGGGCTTCCATCACTTCGCGCACGCAAGAGATCAAGTGCTATTTCGAAAGGACGTAGTCGTCTGAGAGGCTGTATGCAGCTGCCCAGTTGATAAGACGTATTCTGGAGAATGATTACCCTTCCCTTCGCTCGTTGATGTATCGTCTAGATTCTGCAGACGTTGTCAGTGAAGAGGCCACGGGGCTTTGATCAAGCTCCAGGAGAAATCCCTTCCCAGACACGGCAGCAAAGTTGACGGCTTGTTACAGACGTGTTGTCAGGAAGGCAACAGTACCGCAATTCCTCATCCGTGAAGAAGCCCTTTGTGAAATCACGTGGAAGAGATTGCAACGACTGCTCCGACAGAAATCCGTTGATTTCAGCAAGTATGGCGTGACGATGGAGGAATTGAAGGCCTTCTGCGGCATGCGGATCTTATTTAAGGGGCTGCGCCCAGAGTCGGGCAATGCAGGCAGTTCATTCATTCATTCATTCATTCATTCATTCATCCATCCATCCATCCATCCATCCATCCATCCATCCATTCATTCATTCATTCATTCATTCATTCATTCATTCATTCATTCATGCATTCCTTAATTCATTCAATCATTCATTCGTTCATTCATTCATTCATTCATTCATTCAATCAATCCGTCAATCAATCAATCAATCATTCAATCAATCAATCAATCATTCAATCATTTAATCATTCGTTCATTCAATCATTCATTCATTCATTCATTCATTCGTTCATTCATTCATTCATTCATTCATTCATTCATTCACTCATTCATTGGGCGGGGGGCAATGAAAAGCGCAGAAGGGGGGGGGGCCCTG
>CAJNJA010016132.1:0-11476 GCA_905231915.1 Symbiodinium necroappetens | reverse complement strand
CGGCAGAAGAATAGCTGTAGGATTTGCAGCACGGACGAAGTATGGTACCTCACTTTCATGTGCACCTATAGGATAGTAGTAAGGCAGTTTAGCACTCAACAGAAGCAGGTTTAGGGTAATGGTGCCTGCCACCTTGTTTTTATATCCGAAACCCGCAACCCATCCGCTTGCTTCCTGAAAATCCCCAACCTAACCGATTTTTCAATCTCTAACTGCCAACACCATTCCTAGAAGCTTTACAAGGATTTAACCAATACAGTTCGTTAGGGTTGTTCGTTTTTTGACATGTCTATACTATATCATATGCATGTAAAGTTATATACACATACATATATACAACATNNCTGCCTGGCTGTCTGTCTGTCTGTATGTCTGTCTGTCTGTATGTATGTATATATGTCTGTATGTATGTATGCATGTATGTATGTATGTATGTATGTTTGCATATTTATATGTATGTATATGCATGTAGACATATGTGTATGTGTGTATATATGTCTGTCTGTCTGTCTGTCTGTCTGTCTGTCTGTCTGTCTGTCTGTCTGTATGTATATATGTCTGTATGTATGTATGCATGTATGTATGTATATTTGCATATGTATATGTATGTATATGCAGCTATGCATGTAGACATATGTATGTGTATGTGTGTATATATATATATGTATGTATGTATGTATGTATGTATGTATGTATGTATGTATGTATGTATGTATGTGCATGTATATGCATGTATATGTATATGTATATGTAGATGTAGATGTATATTGGTACACACACACACACCTCAAAACCCTGTTCGATTGATTACGGCCTTCACTTTATATGAGTCAGTGCGCAAACTCCGAAACCTCACACTCGAACTAACCCTGAAGTAACCTCTAAGGGTCCAAAGGACCTAATGATGAGGGATTGTTGGAGCCGATGTAATTGCCGAGACGATTTACTCTTATTCATACATATATATATATATAATACTACTGTAGGGGCCTAAATAAGTAGAATAGGGTTTGGGGGGGTTCCTTAGCATAATTATATAGTATAGTATACCCCCAAGCCCCATTCTAAATATTCAGGCCCCTATATTGCACCACCCAGCCTAAAACCGTGGTCGGTTGGGCGCCTTGGCAAACAAAAAGCCCCCGGAAAGCCGAGGATTCCTACCTCCGTGTGGCCTTGCATTCTGTCCAGGATCTGTCGCCGCCGCACGCCCAATGTAGGAACCTGATGTGGGTAGTAATATCCTTCCATTTTAGGTTTATAGGGGTTTAGGATTTAGGGTTTCTAGGGTTTAGGGTTTAGAGGATTGATGTAGGAAACTGATTAAGAAACACGGGCCCCACAACCCCAAAAATACTAGGAGTCATATATATATATAAGGAACCCTAATAAAGACCCAAGGTTTCTTAATCTGGTTCCCATATTAGGGTTTTAGTTCTTGTTACTCGGACTTGCAGAGCTCTATGGCTGTGATACGGCTGATGATCGAAATCCTGCATTACCCATAATGAGGAATATACCAGAATTCCCATAGTTTAGGGTCCTTAAGGTAATGCTAAGGATTTGTATCCTAAACCCTAAACCCTGAATGAAACCTTAAACCTTAAACCCTGGAACCTTAAACAGGTAATGCAGGATTTGCATCATCAACAGTAAGGCGCTGGGTTCTGGGCTGAGAAGTTTAGCACTTGGAGTCTGGAGCGCTTAAGCCTGGACCCCTGATCCCCGTAGCTGCAAGAGAGCTGGGAGACATGGGAGTTTCCGAAAATAGGGGGGGCTTAGGGTTTAGGGTTTTAGGGTTTAGGGTTTAGGGTTTCCGAAACTAGGGGGTACCGTAATTTGGGGTCCTTTATTTAGAATAAGGATCCTACTATTTAGGGTACTATGTTAGGGTCCCCTATTTTCGGAAACTCCCACATGAAGAGCCAGCATGCCATACGTACCCATAGGCTCCTTAGTAGTTCCTTTTTGGGATTACCTTATAGGATTTTAAATATGAGCCATAAAGAAAGGAACTACTTAGGAGCCTATGGTGGTGCAGACCCCGTGTCCATAATCAACCGCAGTGCTCTAATCACGGCAGGGCCTTTTACGAGGATCGCTACTCAAAATCTCCTTCTCACGGGCGGTGGGGGTCTATTCATCAGGGACTCCACTGCCAGACATGCCTTAGAGGGCCCGGACGTCTTTTGAGGTCACCCAGGCGCCGAAACCCCGAACCCTGGAATGCCATACTTGCCGAAACCCCCAAAACCCCCACACCCCCGAAAGCCGAAGACCGAGAATGTAAGGAGGGTAACATCACCTCGGTCAATGACGGGTGCTGGACTTGACTCACAGCTGCTTCGGCGTGTTTATTGTGGGGTAGGGCTTATCTGCTGGCCGTATGTGCGGCTCCTCCGGAATGCTCGTGGGGTGCATCTTCGGTGGTGTTGGGATGATCCTACGCTACATTCCTGGTGTTTTGGTACAGCTTGCTCTCTTTGAGCCCTTAGCTGCGCAAGTATGCTCCTGCTCACCAGTTGTACGGCTTCAAGAGTGTTCAGCTTGCTAGGTCATTCTGCCCCTAAGCCAAAGCTTTAGAACCCCAAACCTGTTTACCCTAAACCCTAAACCTTTTAAAGTTCCCCTCGTAGCATCGCTTGGAGCGTTAATGTAGAAGCCTGAACAACTACTATGGAACCCTGTCACAGGGCAAAACTGGGCTTAGGGTTCAGGGTTTAGGGTTTAGATATATTTTGGTTTAGCCAGAAATTTCAGTCCAGTTAATTGAGGCCCCCTAAGAAATGCTGTAAAACCGAAACTCCAAAGCCCAAGCCCAAATCCTTGTAGGCCTCCAGCCAAAGCCCCAAGCCCTATGAAGGCCCCGTAAACCCTGAACCCTAAACCCTAAACCCTAAACCTCTAAACCCCTAAACCCCTAAACCCTAAGCCTGAACCCTAAACCCTAAACCCTAAACTTTGCCTTAAACTTTGCCCTAAACTATAGTAGTGGAGGTCGCTACAAGAATTTCGAAAATTGCGCGATGGAGCCGACACGACCGTGCAGCAACTTGATGGACGGTTTCCTTTTAAGGATACGGTTCCATATGGGTTCGATTTAGGGATTTGGGTTTCGGCTTTTAGGGATTGGGTGTTAAGGTTTTAAGCCTGGGCTTTGGAGTTTTGGGTGAAGGTTTCAAGTGTGGTTGTTTTTTAGTGGTTCCATAGTTGTTTTCTCGGTTCCTAGGTGGGCAGCCTTTGTAGAAAGGGTGGTAGGGTGTATGGGACATCTACGGACTTTAGAATTCTCATCGCTTCTGCTGATGTTTGTAAGAGGGGCTTATGCGGTCTTTCCAGGGTTACATACTGTTGATGATCGAAACCCTGCATTACCTTCAGGACCCTAAAGCATGGGAATTATGGTATAGTTCTTATTATGGGTAATGCAGGATTTATATCATCCACCGTAGGTTACAGGGCAGGGTTGGGCCCTTTAGTTGAAAGTTACGGGCATCTTGTGCGATTGTCTCTATTGTTTCTTGTAACTGCCAGCATGAGGGCAGCAGTCAACAGAAGGACATGTTACGAGGGTTCTATCCGACAGCACCTAGACCAAAACCCCCCAAGCAAACAATCCCGTGACCCGGAACCTTTAGAACGCCAGATTAACTGTATACGTTGGCATATCGTCATATCCTTTCAAGTTCCCTCAAGCCACTTTACATGGCCCAAAGAGCCGTGTGGAATTCTACAACACCTCGCAGAGTCCTGAATCGTAAACCACCCTACTGTTGATGATCTAAATCCTGCATTACCTTAAGGGCCCTAAACTAGGGAATTATGGTATATTCCTTATTATGGGTGATGCAGGATTTATATCATCAACAGCATGCCGCCAAACCACTAACATGAGCATCAGAGATCTTAGGCCCCCACAAAACTGTGTCACTCTACCAGGACCCTCCTTGTACCCTCAAATAGGGAGACATAGGGCCCCAAAATAATGAGTGCTTAGGGTCTAGTAGAGGGTAGATGGAGGGTCTGCTTGATTTACTTCATGAAGAGTCTTGCTAAGCCCTTGTGAGAACCCCAAACCCTAAACTCCAAACCCCAAACCCTAAACCCCCACCTTGAGACTCCTTGAGGCAGCTAGGGGAGCAAATGGAGGGTCTCGTGGATCTGCACCAAGCCCCTGGATGGCAATGAGTTCAGTTTGGGGTTACGGATGTTTAGGCTGCAGGATTTGCGATTTAAGGCTTAGTGTTCTAGGGTTCTAGCTTGAGGGTTTAGGGCTTAGAGCACTAGTTCTAGTTTTGATCGAGTTTGGAGGTTTGGGCCTTAGGCGATGTTTGGGGGCTTTACAGGAGTCTATTGGGGTTTTGTACGGTTTTGGGTAGGCCTGTGGATTCAGAAGCCTACTGCGTTGAGGGGTTGGGCCTCGTAAGTCAGGGGTCCGGCTAGCCTGGATCCGACAAGCCCCATTGCTGTAAGACCAGACCCTTGCACTTTTGCCATGGCGTCATAGCGACCTCTGCTGCTGGGTCTGGGGCCGTACCATAAGCCCCGTAACCCTCAGCTGTGGAGTTTCCTGCAGTTCCGGCTTTAGGTCTATAGAACTCCTCTAGAGCCCTTAGAAGTGTCGGTTTTTGTAGAGCCCACATAGGCTTATGGAGCCTGCGAAGCCCTAACTCTTAAGCCCGAGCCTCCCCCCCACCCTAAACCCTAAACCCTAAACCTTAACCCCCCGCCCCCAGGAGTTGTTTGCCTTCCAGAAGAATGTGAATCGGAACTTCCGGTCCACCATCAAGGCTCGGAACTTCCCCGGTTTCCGGGTTTTTGCAGAGTATAGTGTCTGCTAGGACATTTTTTCAGCAGTTTTATAGAGTCTGCCAGGGTTTCAGAACGGTTTTGATACGTGGGAAGAAGGCTGATTAGTTTTTATTCGGTAGGGCCCCCTTAAACCCTAAACCCTAAACCCTAAATCCTAAACCCTAAACCCAAATGGAGGGTGCTTGAGGGCTGTGGCACCTAAGGAGTTGGGAAGTTCTATTCTTTTGCGGGGCGTTTTGCCGATTACGGCGTGGGGTTATTAGCCTTGTGAGAGTTTGGGCTTTAGGGCTCAAGGTTTGAGGATTGAGTGCTTTGAGGGTCTGGGTTTAGGGATGAGAGGTGTTTAGGGTTTAGGGATGAGAGGTGTTTAGGGTGTAGGGATTAGGGATGAGAGGTGTTTAGGGGTTAGGGTTTAGGGATGAGAGGTGCTTAGGGTTTAGGAGTCTCTTCAGTTGCATTGTCCTGATTGCGGTCCGGGCCATGTCGGTGTCACCATCATCTCACCGCGAGCAGCTTTCAACAGTTGACATCACTACACGTACTTTGCACCACCGTTAACCCCTCAAGCCCCAAACTCCCGAACTATAAACCCCTAAACCCCCAAGCCCCAACCTCCCAAAGCCTAAACCCCTAAAACCCTTAAGCCCCAAACTCCCAAACCCTAAACCCTAAAACCCCCCAAACCCGTAAAGACCCTAAGCCCCCCAAAACCCTGGCTGTTCCAAGGAGGATTTCCAGTCCCCAAAGAAAGGCCTTCTTTTGGTTGCGGACTAACCGAAGAATTGAATGGAACCCTATGGGTTTTGGGGTTTTGGGATGATAGACTTCGAACTCTATAGTACCCTTTCAGGGTTTAGGGTTTAGGGTTATGATAGAACCCTATAGTAATAGTACCCTGAAAGGGAGCCTTATGATAGAGCTCTAACTATAATACCCTTAAAGGGAACCCTTATGATAGAGCCCTTTCGGTACCCTTAAAGGGAGCCTTATGACAGAGCCCTGTAGTCCCTTTTAAGGGAACCCTTATGATAGAACCCTATGCTAAGTACCCTTGGAGGCAACCATGAAAGGAACCCGAAAGCCTTAACCCCTAGATTGTCCAACGTGGAAGATGTCGAGCCCTTACCTGCTAACATAGGGGTCCAAGCATATATTTTGTTTGTTATTATTATTTTTTTTTTTGGGTGGGGGGAGGTCCTTATTATAATTATAGTATAGTATACCCCAAACCCTCTTCTAATCATTAAGGCGCCTACATTCCTTGCTACCCCGTCCTAGCAAGCAGCACCCTAAACGAGCATTCTGAAGCCCCAGAAGTCAAGCTTTGATTTCGGGTGTTGGATAGATGGAGAGGAACAGGGCGTAACGCAACAATGTTAAACCCTGACCCCTTGCAGAACCGTAACGCCTAAGCGAAGCCTACAAGGACCCTGCAGAAAACCCTGTCTGACTCCCAGACCCTGCTTTTGGCAGGAGATCAGCCGCATCCAGCAGGCTCAGACAATTTTGGGCTTAAAGGGTCTATTTGACTTTCCTCGACTTTTCGAGTGCCCTATGCTAGCTACAATAGTAATCCCAAAGTTGCAAAACTGCAAAATCCTTCAATCTGAATTGGATTTTTGCAGGGTTTAGGCGATTCGGGGTTCGGGGTTTTCGGGAGTTGAGATTCCTCGGGGCGAACCTCGAAAGGTGCACTCGCACCAGAAGATCCCTCAATTGCGTAAAGACTTGATAATAACTCTGATTAAACAAACAGCTACATCATGTGGGTGTGTATATGTATCATATGCATACGTGTATGTATGTATATATATATATTATATATGTATATGTATATATATATATATTATATACACACATGCATGTTATATATATATATATATATATTGGTATTAGTATTATGTGTATATATATGTATATGCAAAGGATAGTGGTAGGTTTGTGCGGAAGTAAGGGGTTTTGGAGTGTTTTGCTAGCTGGCGGCTACGGCTATCAGTCATCAGACTGCAGTGTCGGTGACTATCCCATTGCCATAGTCGTAGCTACCGGTATTGAGAACATTGGTACTGCTGCGATGATGATGCAACGAACCCAGAGACTCCAATATCCTTTAATTGAGGAATATACCTTAGGTTAGAATAGGAACCCTAATAAGATTTACGGAATATTCCTTAATTAAGGGATATTGGAGTCTCTGGGAAATTGCAGGCTCTGCATTTGGACTATGTCGTGGCCTCCGAGTCAGAGAGCGATCACGAAGGCACAGGGCCTTCCGAATCGTGGTGTGGATACCTGATTCTTTGTAACGGGGATCACATAACTCATGTGTGAGCCTACGTACTCCAACCCTAAACCCTAAGCCCTACACCCTAAACCCTAAACCCTGTCCTAACTTCAAAGCCGCTGACACAGACCCCCGAATCCTGAGATCCGAAACGTTAGACATGAAGACGTCCTAAACCCCGAAACTTCACGTAAGGTCCCAAACGACCAAAATACCAGGAAACCCGAACACTCCAAGCCCTAAGCCTTAAATTTAGGGTTTTAGGGTTTAGGGTTTTAGGGTTTAGGGTTTAGAGAAGATCCTTCGCTACCCATATATTCGAACTCTCTAAACTCCTCTAGCATCTTCTTTAAATCAAGCGCACGCACGCGCCTTGCACTCCTCGGAAGCCTCGTGCCGTGTAAGATTCTAAGCCCTACCCATAGGCTCCTTAGTAGTTCCTTTTTGGGATTACCTTATAGGGTTCCAAAATTTGGACCGCAAAAAGGAACTACTTAGGAGCCTATGGGTATACTCGGTTCTGGAGTCGACAACTTCCTGGGTTCCCAGATCACATGCAGAACCCGACAAGCCCTCACATAGACCCATTCGAGAACCCTCGTAGGCCACCTGCAGAACCTTTTGAACCCTTTAAAGATCCCTAGCATTCAATACACTCCTTCTTCGCTAAACCGAAAAACCTTAACAAACCTGCTGGCAGGTGAGATCGGCCCTGTTCGAGTGGGCCGACGCGAGTCGCAGGGCGCCTTGGCTTCAGCCAAGACATCAGACATGGGACTTTCCGAAAATTAGGGTACCTTATTTTGGGGTCCTTATATTAAGGATCCTACTATTTAGGGTACTACATTAGGGTCCCCTATTTTCGGAAACCCCCAAATAGACGAGCCATGTGGAGACCTAGGGTCGGCTCACGGTTCCGATTTTATTTTGGTTTTTGGGGTTTAGGGGTTTAGGGGTTTAGGGTTTAGGCTTTGTGGTTTAGGGTTCAGGGTATGGTTTCTCTGAGGTATCTACAAGGGTTTCTCCATAGGATTTTGGAGTCGGGGTGTCGGTTTAGGGATTCATGGTGTAGGGTGTTGCAAAATGTTGACCGAACATCTGCTGCTGCTGCTGCTGCGGTGTATCGTTTTCGTAAACCAGCTTCCATGATGAACGACCGAAGCCTTCAATAGAAGAAGCCTCTGTCACGCATGTGGAGCTTTGTGGGTCCCGCCCTGGAGTATTGTGGAGGTCGGAATGCCGAGTAGTGGTCTCCCTTCTCCCAGCTGTATGTATTGTGTAGAATACAGCTCCTAATCCCTCCTACTCCTACTCCCATCCCAAGCGTTTAGGCCCCTTTCTTAGGGTTTAGGGCCAGTTTAGGGTTTAGGGGTTTAGGGCCTCCGCAGCTGAGCTGTGCTACTCCTTCCCGGGGCATTACATTCGTCTCAAGCATCAAAAGCATGGATAAAGCAATCTCGCAGCCCGGCTTTTAGGAAGACCGTTGGGGCCCAAGTACCCCATAAGATGGCAGTCTCCCAATCGATTTCAGCCTACATTCCTAGCATTAAAAACCCAAGTACCTAATTCTTGGCTCCTTTTGACCCTTACAGAAACCCCAAAGGGTCCAATGCACCTTCATAATAGAATGTAGGGGTTCTATATTAGGAACCATTAGTATGATTTGGGGAACTATCTCCCGAAACAGTACCTACTGGTAGGACCCTTGGGGAAAGGACCTTGGGCACATCTTGACCATGGCCCTAAACCCTACACCCTAAACCCTAAACCGGAGACCGGGAGACTCAGAGAACGTCGTCCCTTCGTGGTTCTGGTCCCGAACCCTAAACTCTGAACCCCTAAACCCTAAACCCTACGCTTAACCCTTAACCCTGAACCCTAAACTCCAAGCCCTAAACCCCTAATTCATCCCCTAAACTCTAAACCGGGCAACTCTAAACCCCCAAACCCCCAAAGCCAACGACCCTAACCGTTTAACCCCACTAGTTAATGGCCCAGCAACGCGCAGTACGTTTGGATCCATGCGCTATAGAACTAGCAAAATTAAATCGTTAAAGCGTTTATAGAACCCAAAGCAACCACCAAAACTACCCTATATAACAGGTTTTAGAGAATCCTGGCATTAGCAGCTCCAACAGTTGGTTGCATCCCCTACGAAGGAGTCGAGTACAGAGACTTTTCTTAGTTATGCCGTTACGCCCCTTTAAGAACGGGTGTGCTCAAGACATCGAGCTTTACAGGCTCTTTCATCTTCTGATGTGGGGGCACAAGTGTAGCGAGTCTGGACGTTGACTGGCAAGAGTAGTGCGAAAAAGGATTACCCATGAACTGCCCAAGAACCCCTCAAGTGAGGCACTAGTGCTCCCGCACCGGTGCCTGCGAAGACCGCACCTTGTGCCGCTCGGCAGCATCACTTCCTAGCCGGAGCTTCAAGAGGTTCAATCATCTTCGTCCCGGTGGTGATGATGGCGGTGGTAGCAGTAGCAGCGCAACGAATCGATTCGATACCCATGAGGATCGGGGCAGTTTGTGAAAATATATTGCAATGTTCGAAGAATGTAATCTTTCGGAATGAGCGAAGCATACTTTGCCAAGATCCTCCAAGATCAGCCCAGCAACAAGAAGAAATAGCTGGCATGCTGCCGCAAACCAATTCCAAATCAACAAACCCCTATGCCCAGAAAGCGTAGAAAAAACACATCGATATTCCAAAGCCGGCTCTACAGTAGAAGCCCAACAGTTGGAAACCCAATAGTCTCAATCCTGAAGAGTCATATATGGGAAATCCCAGCACTAACTGTCCTTAATCCAGCTTCCAACTCTTTGGGGCTTGCTATAAAGCAGTAAACAAACCTCCCTCCCCACACCCTGTAATCCCAAACCTAAACCGAAAGCCGAGGTTCCCGGACCCCTGCCCGGATGATCCGAGAAATCCCAAAACATTTTAAAATCTCATAGTTAGACACTTGTAGATCCCCGAAACCCGAAACCCTTTAAGGAACCCTTTAGAGGCCTCTCAGCCCCGAACCCTGCAGTAAGCCCTCAAAGCCTAAAAAATCAAGAAACAAAAAAAATCCCATGAACCTCCCGAGCCTACTATACACGGTTCAGGGTTTTAGGGTTTAGGGTTTAAGGTCTAGGGTTTAGGGCCCATATAACATACCTTCTGAAGGAAATGGTCAGAAGGAACCCCAAAAAAGTAGGCTATCATGGGTCCAGGTAGACCGGTAGACCCTAAAACGCCCCAACTTAATCCCTAAACCCTAAACCCTAAACCGCCCGGCAGAAGCAACGAACAGCCAGCGAGGTGTCCGTGGCCTTGGCTGTCACAGCCTCCGAGGTGATCGTTCAGGGTTCTATGTGGGGTGTGGGGTCTTCCTTAAACTACCCCAGAGGGTCCGAGTACCCAAACAGTAGGGTTTTAGGTCCCAAAATCCATACCCCGAGTGGTTTTTGGACCTTGAAACCCTACTATTTGGGTACTTGGACCCTTAAACTACCATAACCTACGTTGCTAGGTCTCATATTACCGAGATCCTCAAAGGACTCAGATGTTTAGGCTTTTTTGGGCCCAAAGACCCTATTATGCAAGGCTTTGGGGGCTATTTTGAGGATCTAAAAAAGGCGTATACGGTTGATGCTATATATATATATCCTGCATGACCTTATAAGGACCCTAGACTATGGGAATTATGGTATATTCCCTTATTATGGGAACTGCCGGATTTATATCATCCACCATAGGTCTTATATTCGGGTTTAGGCTTGGTACTATAAACTCGAACAGTAACATGGATTTCACAGGGACCCTACAAAAAACGCGGGGTTTAAGGTTGAGCTCTTGCTGGAATTTTGAAGGGTGCTGGTTTCCCACTGCACTTACTATGCGCCACCACCCTATCCTAACTGTTTAATATGGGGCCTTATGTATCAACCCTAAACCCCACACCCTGAAGCGTTGAACTGTGATAATTGTAGAGAAGAGTAGACACATCGGCGCAGGTATCTTCCTCAAGGGATTGGAATAGGGATGTCCTTGCAATTTTAATGTTCTTAGGATTTAGTGTTCGTGTAATGACACTAACGGCTACGTTGTTTTGGTCGGCCAGGCGTTAGGGGTACTACGTGCGGGGCTGCTATCACGGCATCTGCTTTTGTTCTGCTTGGGCTTTTTGGCTGCTGCTTCTTGTGAGATGTCTGCTTCGCGCGATGGATGTCTTGTAGAATCTAGAAGGCTTATTGCTTCCATTCAAGCCTGTTTGAATCGAAGCACATGGGAATTTGAAACTAAATCATTGCATGAAGCCTTAGTTAACACATTGGTAAGTCTGTGAATTAGGGTCCCATATAGGGTTTTCTTTTTCCCGAAAGCTTCAGCGA
>CAJNJA010016131.1:0-36902 GCA_905231915.1 Symbiodinium necroappetens | reverse complement strand
CCGATTTGCCGACCTGCCGACTGCCGAAGTCCCGCTATCCTCCCCCCATGCCCGAAACCATCTGGCTCAACGGACAATTCACCGACGCCGCGAACGCGAAGCTCTCCGCCTTCGACGCCGGCGTCCAGCACGGCATCGGCCTCTTCGAGACGCTCGCCGGCGCGAACGGGGCCGTCGTCCACCTCGACGAGCACCTCGCGCGCCTCGAGCGCTCCGCGAACGACCTCCGCCTCACCGAGCGCCTCCGCACCGGCCCGCTGGGCGAAGCCGTGCAACTCGCGTTCGAGAAGAGCGAGTTCGACAGAGCGCGCATCCGCCTGACGATCACCGGAGGCGACCTCAACCTGCTCGCCGCCGCGCGTCAGGGGGGGGCCGGCGGCGGGGATCCGTCCATCCTCATCCACGTCACCCCCGCGACGCCCTATCCGGACGAGATGTTCGACAAAGGCATCACCCTCACCGTCGCGGACACGAAGGCCAACCCCCTCGATCCCTTCGCCGGGCACAAAACGCTCAACTACTGGTGGCGCCTGCGCGAGCTGCAGCGGGCCGCGACGCGCGGCGCGGGCGAGGGCCTCGTGCTGCAGGTGACCAATCATGTCGCGGGCGGCTGCGTCTCGAACCTCCTGCTCGTGAAAGGCGAGACCGTCATCACGCCGATCGCGCGGGGCGAAGAATCGGGCGGCAACGCGATCCCGTCGCCGGTCCTCCCCGGCGTCACCCGAGCGTTCGTCCTGGGCAAGGCGAAAGAAGCGGGCCTGACCATCGAGAAACGCCTCGTCACCGTCGACGACGTCCTGGACGCGGACGAGGTGATGCTGACGAACTCGAGCTGGGGGGTGCTGCCGGTGACGAAGGTGGAGTCGCGGGAGATCGGGGGTGGGGGCGTGGGTGATGCGACGAAAAGTCTGCTAGCGGCGTGGCGCGCTGTGCTGGGGTTGGAGACGTAGGCCGGTTCTCGAGCGAGCACCAAGCCCACCCCCCTTGGACTTCAGTTGCCGTGTGTGAATCCCTCGAAGTCTCCCAGCCCACCGCGAGCTCGCTCCTGGGCGAGGTCGAGACAGTCGGCGTCCTCGTCGAGATCACGGGCCGCAAGCGCGACCGGAGCTCCATGGACCTGCTTACCGGCTGAAACCGCTCATCCGGAGAGCCGTTGCTGTTTCTCCGATCCCCAAAACCCCCTCCGCAACGCCAGAATCGACGCGCGGCCCAAAAAATCGCGCCTTTTTCCGTCTCGGCGCTTGGACAAGTGACCGTTGGTTATTTATTATCTAAACGTCGTTTACTTATTCGAGAGGCCCAGCCATGAACTGGATCAGAGCACGACAACCCGATCAGATCGCCGAGCGGAGGAGCGACATCCTCACCTCCGCCGCCGCGATGCTCGAGGTCAAAGAGCTCGAGTCCGTCACCCTGGGCGACATCGCCGAATCCGCCGGCATCTCCAAAGCGAACATCTACCGGTACTTCAGCTCCCGCGACGAGATCTACCTCACGATCTTCGTCATGGAACGCGAGAGCTTCGCGCACGAACTAATCGAGCGGATCGGACGCTGCCGAGCCAAGGACCGCATCTCCCGCATCGCGGAGATCTGGGCGGAAACCGCGCTCGCACACGTCACGCTCCTCGAACTCTACCCGCGTCTCCACACCACCCTGGAACGCAACTCGTCCGTCGACCAGATCGCCGAACTCAAGAAGACAGGAGGCGCCATGCTCCGTCGAAGCGCCGCGGCGCATCACGCGCTCGTCCCCGAGATCGATGAATCAGCCTGGTACGGCATCACACAGGCCTCCGTCGCGCTCATGACCGGCTTCTGGCACTTCGTGAACCCGGACGAAAAGGTACGCCTCGCCATGTCTCGACCCGACGTCGACCAGCCATCCATGGACTTCCGCTCCATGTTCGTCTCCTCCCAGGCCGCGATGATCCGCGGCCACGTTCCCCGCGTCTGACGGACCGCCGCGCAGCGAGCACCACGACCGTGCTCGCGGCGCGGCCCGTCTCCCCGGTGAGCCGGTAACCGGCGCCGGACAAC
Organism: Symbiodinium necroappetens; assembly: GCA_905231915.1. Classification (NCBI taxonomy): domain Eukaryota; class Dinophyceae; order Suessiales; family Symbiodiniaceae; genus Symbiodinium; species Symbiodinium necroappetens. The sequence continues at coordinate 34,863 of CAJNJA010016131.1, read as the reverse complement.
CCGATCTGTGTCCTCTCTCCTCAGGCCGCGAGCAGCCGCGGCCGTGTGCCCTGCGATCGACGCTGCTGTGTGAAGAGCCCCCCCTGACTGCTCTTCATGCGGCGCGTCTTTCGCGGGTTAAGCACACCCCGCTTTTCTGGTGTTCGACCGGTCACTCCCCGGTCTTGGAGACCACCCGCACGTTCTTCCGCCCCCCGGAGCCCCCGTGCGACCTCGCCCCCTCCGAGATCGAACGGATGGCGCTGCGGACGAACGCGTACAGCACCGCGAGCAGGATCACGATGAGCCCGATGAGCAGCGCCGGCACGATGATCAGCAGCGCCACGCCCACCACGAACGCGAGCATGAGCACGCCGGCGATCCGCTGGCCGAGGCTCGGCGCCCTCCAGGCGCTGCGCCCGACGTGCATGCTGCGTGTCCACACCGCGCGGGCGTGATCCTTCGCGCTGCCCGAGCCGGCGACGTTCCCGCCGCCCGACCAGCCGAAGCCGTCCCACCCGAACGGGCTCGCCCCCTCACCCCGCCCGCCGCCGGTGCCCCATCCTGATTGTTCGTTTTCGGGCATGGTCGAATTGTAGGGGAGGAAGGAAGCGAGATTTCAGGGGGGGCAATGGGCAGTGGCCAATGGCCAATGGGGAAGAAACGCAGAGATGCCGCTCAATTCCACGACCCCATTGCCCATTGGCCATTCCCCATTGCCCTCTGCCCCGTGAACATCCTGTCACCACCCCCAACCCCGCCAACACGTCGGGTACCATGGCCCTCCGCAGGACGCACACCCCATATTTCGACGCCACACGGGAGGATCCCACCACATGAGCGACGCGACGAACGACACCCACGCCATCCCGCGCGAGGAGCAGTTCGTCCACCTCCACCTGCACTCCGAGTTCTCCCTCCTCGACGGCGGCAACCGCGTCGACCGACTCGTCAAGCGGGTCAAGGAACTCGGGATGGACTCCGTCGCCGTGACCGACCACGGCAACCTCTTCGGCGCGATGTCCTTCTACAACACCGCCAGGAAGCACGGGATCAAACCGATTCTCGGAGTCGAGGCCTACGTCGCCCCCGGCCCGCGCACGGAGAAGGTCCACACCGGCGTCATGGACGGCGGGTTCCACCTCGTCCTGCTCGCGGAAAACATCAAGGGGTGGGAGAACCTGCTCTACCTCTGCTCCGAGGCGTACCTCTCCGGCTTCTACTACAAGCCGCGCATGGATCACGAGCTCCTCCGGGCGCACCACGAGGGGATCATCGCGATCAATGGCCACCTGGGCTCCGAGATCGCGTTCCACCTGCTGGAGTACGAGAAGACCGGCGACGAGGCGCACTACACAAAGGCCCGCGAGGTCGCGCTGTGGCACCACGAAACCTTCGCGCCCACCGACGCCGGGCCGCGCTTCTTCGTCGAGCTCCAGCACCACGTCCCCGAGCAGAACGCGATCAACCCGCACCTCATCCGCCTCGCGCAGGACCTGGACCTCCCCCTCGTCTGCGACAACGACGCCCACTTCCTCAAGGCGGAAGAGCACGACGCCCACGACACGCTCATCTGCATCTCGATGGGCAAGATCAAGGACGACCCCCAGCGCCTCCGCTACACGCCCGAGCTCTACGTCAAGTCCCCCCAGCAGATGCGCGAGCTCTTCGAGGGCACCTACGGCGCCGTCGGCAAGGAGGCGCTCGACAACACCGTGAAGATCGCCGACCGGTGCAACGTCGAGCTCGAGTTCGGCAACCACGCGCCCGTCGTCCGCGTGAACGCGCCGAAGAAACCCCGGAAGTACAAGGGCGAGGCCGACCTCACCGCCTGGTTCAAGGCCTACTGCGCCGACTACACCGTCGACCCCTTCGACCCGGCGCAGGACGACACGCCCGAGTCGAAGCTCGAAAAAGAGTGCGACGACGCGCTCCGAAAACTCTGCGAAGCCGGCCTCATCTGGCGCTACGGCGGCGACTTCGCACGCCAAGACCACGACACCGAGCACGCCCGCGAGGTCCGCGCCCGGCTCGACCGCGAGCTCGGCATCCTCTCGGACAAGCGCATCTCCGCCTACTTCCTCATCGTGTGGGACTTCGTCAACTGGGCGCGCCAGCGCGGCATCCCGGCGAACGCGAGAGGCTCCGGCGTCGGCACCATGGTCGGCTACCTGCTCGGCCTTTCCAACGCCTGCCCCGTCCACTACGGCCTGCTCTTCGAGCGCTTCACCGACCCCGACCGCGCCGAGTACCCCGATATCGATATCGACCTCTGCCAGGACGGGCGCGGGGAGGTCATCAACTTCGTCCGCGAGAAGTACGGGCACGTCGCGCAGATCATCACCTTCGGGACGCTCAAGGCCCGCGCCGCGATCCGCGACGTCGGCCGCGTGCACAACATCCCGCTCCCCGAAGTCGACGCCATCGCCAAGCTCGTCCCCGAGACGCTCAACATCACCCTCGACCAGGCGCTCGAGCAGGAGCCGGACCTCCAGGCGAAGTACGACGCCGACCCCGTCGTCAAGCGACTCATCGACACCTCCCGCGTCCTCGAGGGCCAGGCGCGCCACGCGTCCGTGCACGCCGCGGGCGTCATCGTCGCCACGCGCCCCCTCCACGAGATCGTCCCGCTCTACAAGCAGCCGAACTCCGACGACGTCGTCACCCAGTGGGACGGCCCGACGTGCGAGAAGGTCGGCCTGCTCAAGATGGATTTCCTCGGGCTGCGCACGCTCTCCGTCATCGAGCGCGCCAAGGACCTCATCCGCTCGACCCTGAGCGTCGAGGAGATCTGGAAGTCCATCCGCACGGACTCCGAGCTCCCCGACGAGAAAACGATGCGCGAGACCGACCCGCTCGACCTGGAGCGCCTCACCTTCGACGACACCCGCGTCTTCGACCTCTTCGCGCGGGCGGACACCACCGGCGTGTTCCAGTTCGAGTCCGGCGGCATGCGCCGCCTCCTCACCGAGATGCGCCCCGACCGCCTCGAGGACCTCATCGCCGCCAACGCCCTGTTCCGCCCGGGGCCGATGGACCTCATCCCGGACTACAACTCCCGCAAGCACGGCGCCCAGGCCGTGCCCACCGTGCACCCCATCGTCGACAAGTTCACGGCCGAGACGTACGGCGTGATGGTCTACCAGGAGCAGGTGATGCAGATCGTCCACGAGCTGGGCGGCATCCCCCTGCGCGCCGCCTACTCGCTCATCAAGGCGATCAGCAAGAAGAAGAGCGAGGTCATCGACGCGAACCGGCCCAAGTTCGTCGAGGGCGCCGTCGAGAAGGGGCTCGAGAAGAAGGCCGCGGACGAGCTGTTCGAGCTCATCCTCAAGTTCGCCGGCTACGGCTTTAACAAGTCGCACTCCACGGGCTACGCGATCGTCGCCTACCAGACCGCGTACCTCAAGACGTACTTCCCCGCCCAGTACATGGCGGCGTTCCTCACCTACGAGTCCCAGGCGCAGAAGGTCGAGGACTGGATCAAGTACAAGGACGACTGCCGACGCACGCGCTTCCCCAACGGCGATGTCGGCATCGACGTCGCGCCGCCGGACATCAACCTCTCGCAGGCGGACTTCTCCGTCGTCTACGCCGACGACGAGCCGCGCGACGCCAACCACGGCCACATCCGCTTCGGCCTCAAGGCCATCAAGGGCGTCGGCGGCAAGGCGATCGACGCCATCATCGACGAACGCACGAAATCCGACGACTACCGCTCGCTCTTCGACTTCTGCGAGCGCGTCCCGCCGGGAACGGTGAACAAGGCGACCATCGAAGCCCTCGTCACCTGCGGCGCGTTCGACTCCGTCCACTCCCGCGACGAGCGCGCCGCGATGGTCGCGACCATCGACTCCGCCGTCGCCGCGGGGCAGGAGGCCGCCAAGGACCGCGCCGCCGGCCAGTGCGCGCTCTTCGGCGCGCCGGCCGACGACTCGGACGCCGGCGCACCGGCCGAGGAGCAGCCCGACCCGCCCCTCGCCCGCGCCCAGCCGTGGGACGAGACCGAGATGCTCCAGCGCGAGAAGGACGTGCTCGGCTTCTTCGCCAGCGCCCACCCCCTCGAGAGCTGGGCGCCCACCATCGCCGAGTTCGCCAACGCCACCGTCGCCGACGTCAAGACCATCCCGCAGGACCACCGCGTCATCGTCGCCGGCATCATCAAGTCCGTCCGCCCCATCACCACGCGCACCGGACGCAACCCGGGCCAGCGCATGGCCATCGTCACCTTCGAGGACCTGCACGGGACCGTCGACGTCGTCCTCTTCTCCGAGACCTACTCCAAGTACGGCAACGACCTCACGACCGATTCCATCTGCTTCATGCAGGGCAGCGTCGACCACTCCCGGGGCGACGCGCAGATCATCGTCGAGAAGGTCACGCCCATCGAGAAGGCCGTCGGCCACCTCGCGACGCGCCTGGAGATCGAGATCGACGAGGCCGAGCTCAACGGCACCGGCATCAGCGCCCTCGACCAGCTCTCGGGCATCATCCGCTCCCACCGCGCGATGGACGTCCACGCCGTGAGCGTCCCCATCGCCTTCACCGTCGCGACGGAGACATCCGTCATCACGATGCAGTGCGACAACAGCCGCGTCGCCTGCGACAACACCCTGGTGAAGTACCTCGCCGACGTCGTCGGCGAGCACCGCGTCCGCGTCCGGGGCGGCATCCCCGTGACCGTCAAGCCCCGCGAACGCAACAACTACCGCCGGCAGAAGCAGACCGCCGACGCGTGAGCGACAGCGGTAGCAACCGCGACCGTGAGGGAGCGGACGCGCCCGTGCTAGCCGTTGTGAGTGCGCTCCCGACCTCTCCCCCGGAGGTGGGAGAGGTCGGCTGACGTGCGCCAGCCGTCAGCCGGGTGAGGGGGTTCGTTGAGCGTGCGATCAGTCAGTGAAGGAGCGCTGCTGCGCAGCGAACTTGAGTTGGCCCCCTCACCCGATCGGCGGCTGGCGCACGCCGATCACCCTCTCCCACCGCTGCGCGGGGGCGAGGGGGCGGTTTGAATCCACTCTTGCAAGCACGGACGCGTCCGCTCCCTCACGGTCGCGGTTGCTACAGATGCAACGCCCTACAAATACTCCAGCCCCAACCCGTGCATCTCGTCCCCCATCCGCCGACGCGCGCTCGACCAGTTCCAGTGCGCCGCCTCCTCAACGAGCCCGCGACGCACCGGCTTCGTCTCGATGAGCCGGATCACCCGCGGGATCTCCTCGTGCTTCGTGATCACCAGGTCCTCGTCCGGCGCCGGCTTCCACAGGTGCACCGAGCCGAGCGGGTCCGTGATCTCGTCGAGCACCTGCGCCCGGATGTCCCGCCACCGGCGGATCAGCCGGATCGCGAAGCGGTGCTGCACGAGACGGATGATCTCCAGCGGCGACGGGTCGTCCACGCGCGGGTAGCAGAAAAAGTGCGCGTGCTCAGGCATCACGCACCACGCGAGCAGGCTGAACGGCTTCTTGCGCGTCACGATCTTCACGTCCTGCACCAGCGCATCCTTGATCTGCCGCTTGCCGAGCAGCGGCAGGCTCCGGTAGCACGAGACCGTGATGAGCCGCGCGCTCCGCAGAGACTGATCCCGCTCGGACGACGGCACGTTCCCGATCGGGACGTCGCTCTCCTCCAGCGCCTTCGTCGGCACGTACCCCTCCGGCGCCGAGAGGTCCAGGTCGTGCAGACCCTCGGGCGCCGCTCCCGGCTCGTCGTCCAGGTGGAGCTCGTCTTCTTCCTCCTCCTCGTCGACGAGGCGCAGCTCCTCCTCGTCCTCGCCGGCCGGGTGCGGGTGCGCCGGGTCCGGGGGCGAATCCGGGCGTCGGCGCGTGGGGTCGTGCTCGTCGGGCGTGTGATCCATGGTTCTCATAAGCGTATACGAGCCCCGCCCCCGGACGCGGTTCCACGAAAAGACCCGATCAACGGCACGCGGACCCCCACCGGTACAATCCGCGCATGAAAGCAATCATCCTGGCGATGCTCGCGGGCCTGTGCTGGGGCGTGGGCGAGGTCTTCACCAAGTCCGTCCTCCACACCGGGAAGATCGGCCCGATCACCGCCATCGCCGTCCGCTCGACCGTCGCCCTGCCCGTCCTCTGGCTCGCGTACTTCGTGGCCGTGAAGGCCATGAAGCTCGAGCCCGCCACCTGGCGCACCGACGCCGACCCCGCCACCCTCGCCAGGCTCGTCCTCGGCTCAGGCCTGATCGCCGGCGCGGGCGGCATGCTCTTCTTCTACGCCTCCCTCCACGCCGGCGAGATCTCCCGCGTCAAACCCATCGCCTTCACCCTCGCCCCCGCCGTCGCCGTGCTCATCGGCGTCCTTCTCCTCGGCGAATCCTTCAACCCGCGCAAGGCGATCGCGCTAGCGATGATCCTGAGCGGGGTGGTGCTGCTCACCGGCAAATAAACAGCCGCGGCCACACGAACGCGGCCGCGGCTGCTCTTCGATTCCCTCGCTCAGCGCCGCGCGCTCATGCCGCGTCGCTCTTCGGCCCGCGCCCCGCGTGATCCGCCACCGCCTGGATGTGTCGGTGGTCCGTCCCGCAGCAACCGCCCAGCACCGTGAGGTGCGGGAGGATCCGGCGCAGCGCCGACGTCCGTCGACCGAAGTCCTCCGGGTCGCCGTAGTCCGGCTCCGTGCACGCCTCCAGCTCCTCGTGGCTCTTGCACGAGGCGTTGGACATCACGCCCAGCAGCCGCTCCGACCACGGCCCGGCATCCTCGAACACGTGCGCGTAGTGCGTCGGGTGCGCGCAGTTCACCATGTAATACGCCGGCGAGCCGCCCGTCGCCTCGTCCGTGCGCTCCACCGCCTCGCGGAGCGAGACGCCCGACGGCAGACGGCCGTCCGTCTCCACCGTGAAGCTGATCGCGCACGGCATCCGAACCGACGCCGCCGCTTTCGCGATGCCGATTGCCTCGTTCACATTCGTCAGCGTGAAAGCGGTGACCAGGTCCGCCGCCGTCCCCGCGAGCGTCTCGATCTGGTCCGCGTGGTACGCCTGCGCCTCCTCGGCGGTCATGACGAGGTCCGCGACGTACCCGTCGCGGCGCGGGCCCACGGCCCCGCACGCCACGAGCGGCCCGACGCCCTCGCCCGCCTCCGCGCGGGCCTCGCACACCAGCTCCACCGCGAACCGGTTGATCCGCCGGATGTCCTGAGACGAGTAGCCGAGCTGCTCGCCCCAGCCGCGACTGGCCCGCCACGTGTTCGTGCACATGAGCAGCCCCGTCCCGGCGCGGCGTGCGATGTCGATGAACCGGCGCTGGTACCGCCGGATGAACTCGCGACCCTCCTCGGTCTCCAGAACGGGGAACGCCGCGAAGCACGGCAGCTCGTACCCCTCCTCGAACACAAGCGTGAGCTCGAGCCCGCCCTCGGTGAGCAGGGTCTCGCCCCGGAGCTGGGGCAGGTCGTAACGGTAGATGGGTTGTTGCATGGCATCCTTCTCCTGTTTCCACGCCGGTCGCGGGGCTCGTCCCCGCGATTGGGAAGCCGGCAGACAGCAGAAGGTCACCGCGAGCGCGACGCGTTGCAGGGGTAGAAAGAATATTTGGCTGTAGCAACCGCGACCGTCAGGGAGCGGACGCGTCCGTGCTTGCAGCTATGGCACAGTCTCCCACCTCTCCCCCGCCCTGCGGTGGGAGAGGTCGATCGGTGTGCGCCAGCCACCGATCGGGTGAGGGGGCGCGCAGCGGTGTCCTGAACGTCGACGGTCGATCGATCACTCGACGAACCCCCTCACCCGGCTGACGGCTGGCGCACGTCAGCCGACCTCTCCCACCTCAGGGGGAGAGGTGGGGAGGTGCAAACACCACTGCAAGCACCGACGCGTCCGCTCCCTCACGGTCGCGGTTGCTACCGCTCGCTCACTTCCCGGCCTGCGGGTACACGATGTACCGATCGTGCACCTCAAGCGTCAGGTCCGCACGCCCGTCGCCCGTCACGTCCTGCACGATCGCCGCGCTCGGCTCGAACTCGCGCGAATCGCCGCGGTTGAACAGGCGGGACTCGAACACCTGGAACTCCGTCGCGAGGTACAGCTTCCGCGACGCGCTCAGGGTGTAGATCTGGCACATCTGCTCCCGCGCGTCCAGCACGACGAGGTCGACGTACCCGTCCGAGTTCAGGTCCGCGACCTCCATCTCGTGCTCCAGGCGGTCGTCGTCGTCCGAGCGGAACGCGGCGAACTCGTCGAGAGACACGCGCTGCCCGCTCAGGCGCACGATCGCGAAGCTCGTCCCGCTCAGGCACAGAATGTTCGGCTCGCCGTCGCCCATCAGCGAACCCGTCCGGATCGCGCCGAGGTCGAAGCCCGTCATCAGGAGCGAGCCGATCACGCCCCACGCCCCCTCGTCGTCCGCCGCCATCAGGATCAGGCGGTTGTTCGCGTCGTCCGAAGCCACGATCGTCTCGCGTCCGTCCAGCTCCAGCACCGCCACGCCCTGCAGCTTCGCGCTGGAGTCCGGCGTCGTCACCTGGTCCACCACGCGCCAGCCCTTCTCGACGCTGAACGTGCACGCGCGCACGAAGTTCTCGTCCGCGATCAGCAGCTCCTCGTGGCCGTCGCCGTCCACGTCGAGCATCGCCGTGTTGTCCGGGCCCGCCGCCTGCACGAGGCCGAACTGCGGCATGTTGTCGTCCGTCAGCACTTCCGCCTCGCCCTCGACCGAGCGCACCATGATCATCGGCTCGTTCGGCGTGAACAGGACCACGTCCATCGCGCCGTCGCGGTCGTAGTCGCCCGCGATCATGCTCTGCGGCGGGCGGTTCACGTCCGTCAGCTCGATCACCTTCACCTCGGCGCTCCCCGGGCGGTGCACCTCCAGCCAGTGGTCGCGCTTCTCGCGCACCACCACGCCCACCGCCGGCCCGCTCGTTGTTTGCATGTACCCCATCGCCACCGGCGTCGCGCCGGCCGTCCGGATCTGCAGCGGCTGCGGGAAGCCGATGCGGTCGTTCTTCGGGTTCATCTCCGCGACGCCCACCGCCTTCTCTTCCTCCGAGAGCAGGAAGACCTCCAGCTCGGGGTCGTCGTCCCACTGCCCCGCCGCGACCGTCTTCGGCTCCTTGAACGCGCTGTACGACTCCGCCTTGCCCAGGCCAGAGCCGCCGATCTGCGCGTGCAGCGCGATCGCGTTGCCCGAGCGGTCCGTCGCGATCATGTCCGTCAGGCCGTCGCCGTCCACGTCCGCGAGCACGACCGAGCGATCCTTGTCGTCCCCGCCCTTGAACGAGTACACCTCCGCGATCGCGTCCGTCTCCACCAGGTCCTCGCCCAGCTCCAGCTCGATCTCGCTCGTCGCCAGGTCGTACAGCACGATCCGCCGGCTCGCACGCTCGATGATGCCGATGCTCGCCGCGTCCTGACCCGGGATGCGCACCGGCTCCAGCTCGCGGATCGGCGGCATCTCGAAGCGGATCTCCGCGCCGAGCGACGTCGTCCGCGCCCCGCGGTCCGCCTGCTGCAGCCAGAGCCGCACGGGCGACGCGTCGTCCGGGATCGCCGCGAGGATGTCCAGCTTCCCGTCACCGTTGTAGTCCTCGATGAAGAACGCGACGATCTGCCCGCTCGTGCCGAGCGTCGTCGGCTCCCCGAGCACGCCCGCCGAGCCGAGCTCGTAGATGTTGATCTTCCCCTCGACGAGCACCACCAGGTCCTCGCCCGAGCCACCCTGCACGTTCGCGATGCTCAGCCCGTCCTGCCCCGCCGAGATCCCGCGCACGCGCCGCTTCGACCCCACGTCGAACGTCATCGGCGAGACCTGACGCATCACGACCAGCTCGCTCGGCTGACCCGCGTAGACGATGTCGAGCAGACCGTCACCGTCCACGTCGTGCGCACGGAACGCCGTCACGCGGTGCGCCACCGAGATCTCCGTCCGGTCGTACCACCGGCTCGGCGCCAGCTCGTTCACCTTGTAATCCCGCTCGATCTCCGCGTCCGTCCGCGCCCGCTCGCGCTGCGTGTGGATCTCGATCCGGCTCTTGCGGTTGTTCACCACCGCCAGGTCGACAAGACCGTCGCCGTTGAAATCCGCCGCGAGCGCCGGGCCGCAGTCGTCGTCGATCACCAGCGTCCGGGCCTCGTCGAACCCGAAGTACCGCGCCAGGTCCGTCGACGGCTGGGCCGCGGCGGAGGACGCGAGGGCGAGCGGCGCGAGCAGCGCGAGAGCGAATCGTGCTTTGTTTGGCATATGATAAGTTTCCTCGGAAACGGGGCGGTTCTGGTGCACCGCATACTCTACCGGTGGCGGACGTGACGCGTTTCAGCCCGCGAAAGACACGCCACGCATCCACGGACGCCCCCGTGCGTACTACGATTGGGCTTCCAGAATTGTTCCAACAGCACCGAACGGAGCGAGATCCGACGATGAACACCGCACGCACACTCACCGCCGCCCTCGCGGCCCTCCTCGCGGCCGGCGCCTCGCTCGCCGCGAGCGACACCGTCGTCCTCAAGGACGGCCGCTCCATCGTGGCGCCGATCCTCAAGGAGACGTCCGACAAAATCTGGCTCGACCTGGGCCACGACGTCGTCGCCGTCCCGTGGGACACCGTCGAGTCCGTCGACCGCGCCGAGGAGGACGCCGCCGCGTTCACCGGCGCCGACGACGACGCCCTGTTCCGCACCGCGACCGGCCTGCCCGATTCCACCCCGCGCGCCCTCGCCAAGCGCATCGGCGACGCGGTCATCAAGGTCTCCACGCCCTCCGGTCTCGGCTCCGGGTTCATCATCCACCCCGAGGGCTACGCCATCACCAACGCCCACGTCGTCCAGGGCGAGACCAAGCTCAAGGCCACCATCTTCGAGGAGACCGACCGCGAGTTCCGGCGCGAGGTCATCGACGACGTCGAGATCCTCGCCGTGAACAACCACGTCGACCTCGCCCTCATCAAGGTCCCCCTCGGGGACCGCGAGAAGTTCCCCTTCGTCTACGTCCAGGGCGCCGAGTCGCTCGAGGCCGGGCAGGAGACCTTCGCCATCGGCAACCCCCTCGGGCTCGAGCGCACGCTCTCCCGGGGCGTCATCGCGACCACGCAGCGCGCCTTCCAGGGCCTCGCCTTCATCCAGACCACCGCCCAGATCAACCCCGGCAACTCCGGCGGCCCGCTCTTCAACCTCAAGGGCGAGGTCATCGGCGTGACCAACATGGGCATCCCCGCCGGCGAGGGCCTCGGCTTCGCCATCCCCGCCCGCTACGTCCGCGACTTCCTCAACAACTACGAGGGCTTCGCCTACGACAAGGACAACCCCAACTCCGGCTACAACTACCAGGAAGCCCCCCCGCGCTCCGAGTACGGCACCCCCGCCGTCCTCGACGACGCCACCGGCAATCAATAATCACACGAACACGACCGCCCTCCGCGCGGCACGCGGAGACGGCTCAACGCTCACCTTTCCCTTCACCCCCAAGGAACCATCCATGGACCGCATGACACGAACCCTGACCGCCGGCGCGCTCGCCTTCGCGTGCGCGCTCCCCGTCTGCGCGGCGGGCTACACCATCGCCGACATCGCCCCCGCGAACGCGATGATCGTCGTCGGCGCCGACGACATGACCGCCGTCAAGGCCGCCTTCGACCGCACCGGATTCAAGAACATCTGGGACAACAAGGCCCTCCGAGACTGGGCCACCGACGCGCTCGGTTCCCAGATGGAGGACATGAAAGACGAACTCGAGAGCCTCGGCGTCGACGTCGACGAGTTCATGGTCGCCCCCGAGGGCGCCATGGGCTTCGCCGTCTGGTTCAACGACGACCCCGACGCCGAGGAAGAGGGCGGCATCCTCTTCTTCGCCGACTTCGGCGACAAGGCCGACGGCTTCGAGGCCCAGGTCAAACGCCTCATGGACGAGGGCGAAGAGAAGGGCACCCACACCGTCGACACCGTCGACTTCGGCGACACCACCATCTGGCAGATCGAGGCCGTCGAGGACGAGGACGACGCCGACGACGCCGAGGAGTGGGAAGACGAGTGGAACGACGACGCCTGGATGGACGAGGGCATGGGCGGCGACGCCGACCCCCTCGGCATGGGCTCCGCCAACGTCGCCCGCATGGGTGACACCATGTTCGTCTGCTCCGACCTCGCCCAGCTCGAGCGCGCCCTCGAGATCGTCGAGGACGAGGCCTTCGGCGAGGGCCTCGCCGCCGACCGCGACTTCCGCGACGCCATGACCGCCATCGGCGACTCGCACGTCTACGTCAACATCCGCGCCGGCGACATCATCGATCAACTCGCCCAGGACTTCGCCATGTTCGCCCCGCTCATGGAGCAGGCCGGGCTCACCTCCATCAACGGCCTCGCCATCGGCGCCAGGCTCGACACCGACGACGCCATGCTCGAGGGCCGCTACGCCGTCCTCGCCCCCGAGAAAGACGGCCTCGTCGCCCTCTTCGACAACCCCCCCATGCGCATCGCGCCGCCCGCGTTCGTCAACGCCGACGCCGCCACCTTCAGCGCCTTCCAGTTCAACTTCGCCCAGCTCCTCCCCACCGTCGAGCGCGCCCTCAACGCCATGCCACCGGCCGAGGCCGGCCAGGCCATCATGATGTTCGAGCAGCTCAAGATGACCATGGGCCCCCTCTTCACCTCCATCGGCCCCGAGATCTACACCGTCGCCAACATCGCCAAGCCCTACGACGCCGAGAGCCAGAAGCAGATCCTCATGATCAAGGCCTCCGACGAGGCCACCATCAACCAGGTCGTCGGCTCCCTCGGCGGCATGATGGGCCTCGCCTCCCGCGATTTCCTCGGCAACACCATCTGGTCGCCCCCCGCCGGCGGCGGCATGCTCGGCCCCATGCCCACCATCGGCATCGGCTCCGGCTACCTCTACATGGGCGACGAGGAGGGCGTCGAGAACGCCATGCGCGCCGTCTCCAGGGGCGCCGGCGACGGCCTCGCCGACTCCGCCTCCTTCAAGAACGCCGCCGCCACCATGGGCAACGAGGCCGTCGGCTACGGCTTCACATCCACCAGGCAGACCATGGAATACACCGAGTGGACCATGAAGAACATGCGCGAGATCATCGAAGCGCAGATCATGGCCCAGCCCGGCATGGCCGACCTCGACCCCCAGTGGCGCGAGGACATCCTCAAGGAAGCCATGGCCGAGGTCCCCGAGTTCATGCAGAACATCCCCTCCCTCGACACCGTCACGGAGAACATGGGCGACGCCGCCTTCGAACTCCACGCCACCGACCGCGGATTCGAGGGCCGCTGGATGATCCTGCGACCCGGGAAGTAACAACCGCGACCGTGAGGGAGCGGACTGCGGTCCCGAGCTCTCCTTCACAGCAACGGATACACCACACAAGCCCTCCCAACCGGGAGGGCTTTTTCGTGCGCGCAAGCGCCTGGAGCAGCCGCGACCGTGAGGGAGCGGACGGTCCGGTGCTTGCAACTGTGGTTGCGCACCTCCCCACCTCTCCCCCGGAGGTGGGAGAGGTCGGCTGACGTGCGCCAGCCGTCAGCCGGGTGAGGGGGTTCGTTGTGCTCCCGCGAACCGTCGACGTTCAGGTCACCGCAGTGCGCCCCCTCACCCGATCGGTGGCTGGCGCACACCGATCGACCTCTCCCACCGCCCCCGGACAGGGCGGGGGAGAGGTGGCCTACACCGCGCACAACACCCGCCCCTCCCGTCCCACAAACACCCCGCCCTCAACCACCTGCTCCGCCACCAACACCTCGCGCTCCCCCACATCGAGCACCACGAACGCGTTCGGCCGATCACGCACCCGGCGCGTGCACGGGCTGCCCACCTGCACGAGCGCCACGTCGTGCGCGCCCGATTCCAGCTCCTCCGTGTGCGCCCCGATCCACTGCCGGTGCAGGTGCCCGCACAGCACCGCGTGCACCCGGCGACGCCCCAGCACGCGCAGCACCTCGCCCGCCCGCCCGATCACGCGGAACGCCGGCAGGTCCTCCGGGATCACGAACGGGTGGTGCACCACCAGCGCCCGGAACCGCACCCCGCCGTGCGCACGAAAGAACGAATCCGCCCGCGCCACCTGCTTCCTGGAAAGGAACCCGTGCGACCAGTTGAACGACACGTTCCACGGGCGCGCCGAGTTCAGCGCGAGCACCGCGCTCGTCTCGTCCACGAACTCGCTCACGCTCTCGCTCCCGACAGACCGCCGGTACCGCGCGAACGGACGCGTGAACCGCTCGAAGAGGTTCGCCACCGGCATGTCGTGGTTCCCCGGCGTCGCGAGAACCGGCGCCGGCATCGCGCGCACGAACTCGCGCGCCGCCTCAAACTCCCGTTCCCGCCCCGCCATCGTGAAATCACCCGAGATCACCACCAGGTCCGGCGCCAGCTCGCGCACGCGCGACACCGTCGCCCCCACCAGAGCCGGATCCTCCGCGCCGAAGTGCACGTCCGAGAGGTGCGCGATCCTCACGACGACCCGCCCGGCGTCAGCACACGCAACGCCCCCGGCCGCACCTCGAACTCCAGCGGCGTCCGCAGCTCCACCAGCTCCCCGTCATTCGCCACCGTGACCTCGCTCTCGGCGCACCGAACCGTGAGCCGCGCGCACCGACCGCGGTCCATCTCCGGGTCCAGACGCGGCGCCCCCGTCATCAGGCTCGCCGCCAGCTTGAGCGGCGCGAGGCTCCCGGAGTGCCGGCTCGCGTACACGCCCAGCTCGCCGCCCGTCAGGCTCGAACGCCGGTGCACGCCGTCGAGCCCGGGGTCGCCCAGCGTGTTGCACGTCACCGCCAGGCTCCGCGTCGTCCGCACCGCGCCGCCCCGGTCCGAATCCAGCGCGAGCGTCAGCTCGGGCGACGCCAGCATCGTCTCGACGAACGCCTTGCCCCCGAGCAGCTTCTCCAGCGGCCCCGACGCCTCGCGCAGCTGCTCGCGCACCGCCGTCAGCACCGGCACGAACCCGATGAGCGACGAGTGCAAAAACACCGCTCCGTTCACCGCCCCCGCGTCCACGCGCGCCTCGGCGAGCGATTCGAACAGCGCGACGCACTCCTCGAGCACCACCGGGAACCCCAGATCCCGCGCGATCATGTTCATCGTCCCCGCCGGGAGCGCCAGCAGCGCCGCCCCACGCTCCATCGCCACCGACGCCCCCGCGTTGATCGTCCCGTCCCCGCCCAGGGTCACGATGACCCCCGCATCCGAGCCGCGCAGCGACGCGAGCCGGTCGCAGAACTCGCCCCCCGGGCACACCCGCTCGACCTCCGCCCCCAACGCCGAGAGCGCCCCCACCACCCGCTCCACCCCCGCCTCCCCCGCGCCGGACCCCGACCGCGCGTTGTCCAGCAACGCCACGGAGACACCGTTCCAGGAGAAAGAAGTGTGCTCAGGCATCGACTTGTACGGTAGCAACCGCGACCGTCAGGGAGCGGACTACGCCCCCGCCGACCAGCAGCGCACCATGCACTCAGCAGCACGACAGAGTCCACCGACATCACCGGTCGGTGGACATCCAGTCCGCTCCCTCACGGTCGCGGTTGCTACAGCTGAGCCCCCCGCGCGTACACTTCCCCCGTGCTCCCCCTCACCTTCGAAAACCCCGCATGGCTCTGGCTCGCGCTCCTCGCGGTCCCCGTCGCGGCCTTCGGCTGGCGGTGGTTCACATCCATGAGCCGCTGGCGACGCCTCAGCGCCGTCGCCGCACGATCCGCGCTCATCGCGCTCATCGCCGTCATGCTCGCCGGCGCGTCGATGGTCCAGACCTCCGACCGCCTCGCCGTCATCGTCATCGCCGACGTCTCCGATTCCGTCCGACGCTTCGCACCCTCCGCCGAAGACCCCGCGACCGGACGCCCCGTCCCCGTCACCAAGCGCATGAGCGAGTGGGTCGAGCGCGCCAGCGCCGGACGCGGCCCGGACGACCTCGTCGCCATCGTCGCCTTCGACGGCGCGAGCGCCGCCGTCCTCTCCCCCACCGCCGCGGACCTCGACGACATCGAGCTCGACCTCCGCCTCGCCGAGGGCACGGACATCCAGTCCGCCATCGAGCTCGCCGAGGCCCTCGTCCCCCCCGGCGCCGCGCGGCGCTTCGTGCTCATCTCCGACGGCAACGAGACCGCCGGCGACGCCCTCGCCGCCGCCCAGGAGATGCTCGCCCGCGCCTCCGGCACACCCGCACCCATCGACGTCCTGCCCATCGCCTACTCCGTCGAGGGCGAGGTGATGATCGAAGCCGTCGACGTCCCGCCGCAGACCAGCGCCGGCGCGACCGTCGCGCTCCGCGTCGTCCTCGTCGCCACCGACGCCACCGCCGGCTCGCTCGAGCTGCTCTACGAGGGCCGCGCCGTCGACCTCAACGGCGACGACGCGCCCGGAACCGCCCGCCGCGTCGCCCTCGACCCCGGGCGCAACGTCGTCGTCCTCCCCATCGAGCTCGGCGAGCGCACCATCCACCGCTTCGAGCCCATCTTCACCCCCGACGACGGCGCCGCGGACACCCTCCGCGAGAACAACCGCGCCGAGACCTTCACCGTCACGCCCGGAGACGGCGCGGTCCTCATCGTCAACGGCTCCGCCGCCACCGACGCCGGCGCGCTGAGGCGCGTCCTGGCGCGCGCCGACATCAACGCACGCGACGCCACACCCGCCGACCTCGGCCCCGACCTCCTCTCTCTCCAGCCCTACGGCCTCATCGTCCTCAACAACGTCCCCGCCGAGGAGATCGCCCGCCCCGTCCACGCCCTGCTCGCCGACTACGTCACCGAGCTCGGCGGCGGCCTCGTCATGGTCGGCGGCGAGGACTCCTTCGGCGCCGGCGGCTGGCACGGCACCGACCTCGAACCCGTCCTCCCCGTCAGACTCGACCTCCCCGAGCAGATCATCCGACCCTCCGCCGCCGTCATGATCGTCCTGGACAACTCCGGCTCCATGGCCGCGCGCGTCAGCGGCACCTTCCGCACCCAGCAGGACATCGCCAACGAGGGCGCCGCCCTCGCCATCGAGACCCTCGACCGCACCGACCTCGTCGGCGTCATCGCCTTCAACTCATCCTCCACCGCCGTCGTCCCCCTCGGGCGCAACACCGCGTCCGGCAAAAACGCCGAGCGCGTCCGCGGCATCCTCTCCGGCGGCGGCACCAACCTCTACCCCGCCCTCCGCGACGCCCTCACCCAGCTCTCCAGAGTCGAGGCCGACGTCAAGCACGTCATCGTCCTCTCCGACGGCCAGTCCCAGGGCGACCCGAACTCCGGCGTCGCCACCGCGCAGGCGATGTGGGACCTGGGCATCTCCGTCTCCACCATCGCCGTGGGCGACGGCGCGGACGACGAGACCCTCGCGAAGATCGCCGCCGCCGGCAACGGCCAGTTCTACGACGTCGTCAACCCCTCCGTCCTCCCGCGCATCTTCCTCCGCGAGGTCCGTGTCGTCCGCAAGCCCCTCATCCGCAACGGACGCTTCACCCCCGTCCGCATCGACTCCGGATCCGCCCTCGACGGCGCGCTGCCGGGCGGCATCCCGCCCCTGTATGGCCTCGTCCTCACCCAGCCCCTCGACGACCCCAAAGTCAGCAACATCCTCATGACCCCCGAGTCCGAGCCCGTGCTCGCGAGCTGGTTCGTCGGGCGCGGGCAGGCCGTCGCCTTCACCTCCGACGTCTCCCGCTGGGCGCGCGACTGGATCGCCTGGCCCGGATTCGAGACCCTCTGGACCACCATCGCTCGCACCGTCGCACGCCCCGCGACGCAGAACGCATCCGAGCTCCTCACCCAGGTCGTCGGCGACGAGCTGCTCATCACCTACGAAGCCCTCACTCGCGAGGGCGAGCCCATGGGCGCCATCAACGTCTCCGGCACCGTCTACGCCCCCGACGGCTCGCGCACCGACGTCCGGCTCCGACAGTCCGGCCCCGGCGTCTACACCGCCACCGTCCCCGCGCGCGACAAGGGCAACTACGTCGTCGCCCTCGCGCCCACCGACCGCGACCGACGCCTCCCCCCCGTCATCGGCGGCACCTCCCGCGCCGCCGGCCCGGAGTTCATGGCCCTCAAGTCCAGCGTCGAGAAACTGCGCGCCATCGCGGAACTCACCGGCGGGCGCGTCCTCTCCATCGACGACCCGACCACCGCCGACCTCTTCAACCGCGACGCCGTCGAACCCGGCGTCGCCCACCTGCCGCTCTGGGAGACCCTCCTCCTCTGGACACTCGGGGTCTTCCTCTTCGACGTCGGCACCCGGCGCCTCGCCTGGGACCGCCTGCTCAACCGCGAGCTCATGATCGAGATCCGACGCGCCGCCAGCCAGGAAACCGCCCGACGCTCCGCGCAGGCCGCGAGCACCCTCGGCTCCCTCCGCGAACGCTCCACCGCCAAGCGCACGAGCGAGCAGCAGCGCGACAAGCCCGAGCCCCTCGCGCCGATGCCCCGGCGCACCCGCATCGACTACCGCCCCCAGGTCCGCGCGAGCCAGGGCGACGACACGCCGACACCCGGCGACGAGAACAAGCCGGGCGACACGCCCGACGCCACCTCCAGCCTCCTCGAAGCCAAAAAACGCGCCAGAGAGCGGTTCAATCGCGACGCGTCGGACAACCCGGAGCATCCGGATCGGTAACGCTTCGATTATGCTCAGCGCTCCCCCTCCCGCGGAGATCGCCGCCTTGCAGCGCCAGGAGTTCGAACAACTCGCCCTCGAGCACATCGACGCCGTCTACCGCATGGCGCTCAAGCTCACCAAACACCCCGACGAGGCCAGCGACCTCGTCCAGGACACCTACGTCAAGGCCATCCGCGCCTCCAGGGGCTTCAAGGAACGCGGCGGCGGCATGCGCTCCTGGCTCTTCACCATCCTCCACCACACCTTCTATTCCAAGGTCAAGCGCGAGGCCAGGGGACCCGTCTCCGTCGAGGAATTCTTCGAGGCCGACCAGCGCGAGACCTCCCCCGGCGAGGCCGCCCCGGCCCGAGACCTCAAGAGCTTCGACTGGGAACACGTCGACGAACGCATCAAAAAGGCCGTCGAGGAGCTCTCCCCCGAGCACCGCGAGGTCCTGCTCCTCTGGGGCGTCGAGGGCCTCAAGTACCGGGAAATCGCGGATATCACGGATGTGCCGATCGGAACGGTCATGAGCCGACTCCACCGGGCACGGAAAACTTTGTCAGAATCGTTGGAAGCATTCGCAGATGAATTCGGTTCAACGAGCGGGAACGGATAGCACCGGCCACTCGTGGAGCCAAACAAAAGCCGATCACGAAGCATGAGCAACGACCACAGCCAACCCCAGATCCCCTCCGACGAGACCCTCATCCGGCTCGCCGCCGACGGCGAGCTGAGCGAGGAGCTCTCGCCCGCGCTGGACGCGCTCCGCGCCCGTGATCCGCGCACCGACGACCGCATCGCCCACGAGCGCCGCCTCCGCGACGCCATCGCCGGAGCGCTCGCCCTCGAGAGCGACGCCCCCGCCGGGCTCCGCGACCGCGTCGCCCGCGCCATGGCGAGCGTCCCGGACGCCGAGATCGAAGGCGCCGAACCCCAGAACGAGACCGAGCCGGCGCCCGCCGTCGTGACCACGCCGATGGGCAACACACGCGACCGAGCCTTCTGGACCCGAGTCCCGGGCCTGCTCGCCGTCGCCGCCACGCTCGCCCTCGTCGCCAGCGTCCTCATCGTCGCTGCCAACGCCTCCGGGCCCCTCTACCGAGACGGCGTCCTCGGCGCCCGCCTCGTCGCCTTCATGGACGAGCAGCACGACACCTGCTCCGAATTCACCGACCACTTCGAGCACAAGTTCGTCACTCGCTCCCTCGAGGACGCCCGCGCCCTCTCCGAGAGCTACCTCAGCACACCCGTCGGCGCCCTCACCCTCGACGAGGAGACCTGGGCCGAATCGAACCTCGAGTTCATGGGCTTCGGGCCCTGCGCCGTCCCCGGCGCGACCCGCTCCGGGCACATCATGCTCCGGTCCACCGAGAACCCCGACATCACCGTGAGCCTCTTCGTCCACGCCGACGACGGCCGGCTCGAATTCAGCAGCAACGGGTGCTGCTTTGTCAGCAATCCGGCTTCCGAGGGAGACGGCCGCGTCGTCGCCTGGCGATCCGAGGGCGTCGTCTACTACCTCTACACCCCGAGTGAAGAGGGCATGCGGGCCGCCCGCGAGGCGTTGCACACGCCCGAAAACGAACTCCGTCTGCTCTAAAGCTCACGGGATCCGTCAAAAAGCCCGATTTCACACCCAGGAAGCTGTCCGCGCGCCCCGAACCGCACGGTTCGGCGTCCGTACAATACAGAGCCCGAATTCACCCTCCCCGGGAGGAGTCAGCCATGCGACGACCCATCAACGCCACCCTGGCGATCGCCATGCTCGCCATCGTGACGCCGCACGCCAACGCCCAGGACGCCCTCGGCACCGGCAACGCGCTCGACCGCAACCCCAACACCCTCTCCGGCGGGCGCAACCGCGCCAACCGATCCGTCTTCGCCGAGGTCGAACTCCGCAACGCGCTCGTCACCGGCAACGTCGGCGGCGGCGCCCGATTCCGCGGGAACCTCGGCTACACCGCCCCGCGCGACTTCCGCGGCGACACCGGCTCGGGCGACATCTTCGATTTCGTCGCCGACAGCTTCTACTCCGGCCTCGCGACGCAGAACCTCCGCAACCTGGGCGGCGTCCGCAACGCCTTCTCGCGACCCACGCTCGGGCAGATCGGCTCGTCCACCGGGTCCTTCATCCTCGAGCGGCCCACCACCACCGGCGGCAACATCGCCAGCATCGACCCGCAGAACGAAAGCCCCGGCGGCGTCGCCGACGCCCAGGGCGGCTCGTCCAACGCGCGCATCGACCCCTTCAACCGGCTCAACGGCACCCTCCGCTCCACCTCCGGCTACCTCATCAAGGCCTCCGAATCCCCCGAGATCCTGAACCTCCGCCAGCCCCAGACGCCCAACGAGTTCCCCTCCGCGCTCGTCGCCTCGCCCCTCCAGGGCGTCAAGCCCATCTCCGTCGTCAACCCCTCGCTCGGCTACGAGCAGCTCTCCCTCGAGCCGCTCGGCTCCATCAGCGACACCATCGGCGACCCCGACGCGACAGACGGCGAAGAGCCCCGCGAGGGCCAGGTCGACCCCCACCGCATGATCGTCTCCAAGCTCACCGAGCGCATCGAGAGCATCCGCGACACCGAGCAGGAAAACGAGATCGACGGCAAGATCGACGACGAGGCCACCGACGAGCCCCGCCCCCTCGGCATGCAATCCCCCTTCAACGCCGACGACCCGGCGCGCATGCCCACCACGACGGAGCTCCTCGACGCGCTCCGCGAGAGCTTCACCGAGAACGCACCCGAATTCTCGACCATGCCGAAGGACGCCGACATCCCCGGCACACGCCCGAGCGAGGACGACGAGGAAGAAGACGAGCCCGAGTCCCCCTTCCTCTCCCAGCGGATCATCGACAACGCCGTGAAGGCGATGGGCGGCGACGCCATCGTCATCGACAAGCTCGTCAACGAGAACCGCGCCCCCTCCACCTTCAAGGACCACATGCTCACCGGCCAGGACATGCTCGCCAAGGGCCGCTGGTTCGACGCCGAGGAACGCTTCACCGCCGCCCTCCAGGCGCGCCCCGACGCGCCGCTCGCCTCCGCCGGGCGCGTCAACGCCCAGGTCGGCGCGGGCATGTACCGCTCGGCGGCGCTCAACCTCCGCGCCCTCTACCGCACCTACCCCGAGATGCTCAACGTCCGCTTCGATCCCGCGCTGCTCCCCGGCGCCGACCGCCTCGAGTCCATCCGCGCCCAGCTCCGCGAGCGCTCCCGCAAGGACACCGCCTTCGCACGCGACGCCGGCCTCATCCTCGCCTACCTCGGCTACCAGTTCGAGAACGGCGCGGACATCGAAGAGGGCTTCGGCATCATCAACCGTGTGAACGAAGCGCTCAGTGTTGACGGCGATCCGCTCGACATCGCCCTCGAGAGGGTCTGGACGGAATAACATCGGACCCCATGAGGCACGAGAAGCCGTCAATCACACACTTCCTGACCGACGGCTCGCTCGTGGATCTCTGCTCGGCGCTCGCCGGACTCGCCTCCGCGCGCGTCCGACTCACCGACGAGCGCGGACGCGAGATCACCCGCGACGACGAGCACCGCGCCTGGGTCGCCGTGCCCGCCGAGACCGACTCCCCACTCATCGCCGGCGCCCTCACGCAGGCCAGCGAGGGCCACCTCGAACGCCTCATCGAGCACGGCCTCGCCATCGCGCCCATCCTCGCCGACGCCGTCCCCATCGGCGCCATCGTCATGGACGAGTCCCCCCGCTCCATGCGCGCCCCGCTCTTCGAGCACATCGAACGCGTCGCGCTCTCCGTCGCCGTCGCCGCCGGCCAGTTCTGCTCCGACGAGCTCGCCCTCCGCCGACGCAACGCCGAGCAGGCCGTCCTCTACCGCCTCAGCTCCCTCCTCGTCGGCACGACCGACCTCGACTCCACCTTCCACGTCGCCCTCCGCAGCGCCGCGGAGATCTTCGAGGCCGACGCCGGCTGCGTCTGCACCATCACCGGCAAGCCACAGGTGCTCACCATGAAGGCCGACCTCGGCCTCTCCGACGTGCTCCGCGAGCGCCTCGCCGTCCTCCCCGCCGACGACATCGTCGACCGCGAGGCCCTCGACGGCAGAGTCGTCCGCGTCGACGACCTCCTCGAGCAGGGACGCGCCCTGCACCTCGAGGCCATCGCCAAAGAGGGCTTCCGGGGCATGCTCAGCTTCGGCATCACCTACCAGGGCAAACGCCTCGGCCTCATGCGCCTCTACACGCGCACCGCCTTCTCCGCCGACCGCGCGAGCCACGCCCTGCTCCGCGCCATCGCCGAGCAGGTCGCCGCCGCCGTCGCCAGCGCCCAGGCCATCGAGCGCGCCCGCGAGCACCGCGCCCTCAAACGCCAGCTCCGACTCGCCGCGGACGTCCAGCGCCGCATGTTCCCCCGCACCGCGCCGAGCACCCCCGGCCTCGACGTCGCGGCACGCTACGAGGCCAGCTACGAGCTCGGCGGCGATTTCTACGACGTCATCGAGCTCGACGCCGGCACCGGCATCGTCATCGGAGACGTCGTCGGCAAGGGCGTCGCCGCAGCGCTGCTCATGTCATCCACCCGCGCCTTCATCCGCGCCCACATGCGCCGCGAGCCCTCCATCGGCGACGCCATGGGACGCGTCAACCGCGCCCTCTGCCGCGACACGCTCGACAACGAGTTCGTCACGGCCCTCGTCGCGCGCTACGACGCGACGAGCCGCGAGCTCACCCTCTGCTCCGGCGGCCACGACCCGCCCCTGCTCGCCCGACGCGCCGCGAGCGGAAGGCGCACCATCTCCGACCTCACGCCGGACGACGCCGGCGGCATGGCCCTGGGCATCGACCCCTCGCAGACCTACACCGACGCCCCCGTCGTCCTCGAGCCGGGCGACGTCGTCGTCGCCTCCACCGACGGCGCGCACGAGGCGATGGACTTCAACGGCAACAAGTACGGGCGCGACCGCCTCGCGGGCGTCCTCCAGAACCTCCTCACCGAGCGCCCGAACGCCACCGCGAAAGAGATCGTCGACCACCTCGTCTGGGAGATCCGCCGCTACACCGGCCTCGCCCGCGCGAGCGACGATATCACCATGGTCGTCCTCCGAGTCCTCCCCGACGCGGAGTAGCCGAGCGGGAGCGGTGCTGCAGCAACCGCGGCCGTCAGGGAGCGGAGGCGACGGTGCTTGCACACAAGCGCCGCACCCACCAGAACAACCGGATGCGTCAGCGCCCGGGCTCGCTCATCAACACAGCAACGAAGAAACCGCTCCCCTCACAAGCACAATCGCCCGCATCATTCCAAATACAGAACGACGCGGGCGACAACGGCTCAACTGCATGCTGAAGCAGGCGGGTGCTTCAACCTCCTACCCACCCGGCGGACCGGGTAACAACGCCCCGTGCATGGCAGCTGAAACCCACGACCCACCGTCAAGCGGGCCGCGGAAACCTGCCCGGACGCACAACGTGCGCACGGACAGTCACCATTGTTCCGTAAAGGGACCACCAATACGGATCTCTCGGGATTGTCTGAGGGCAACCGCTCAGATTGGGTTTTCCAACATCGCGGAGTGCTGACTCACTCTTCCGCTAGCGCCCCCTGTGCAAAAGGGCATCCAGCTACGAGTACACTACACACTCTCTTCAAACCTGCAAGCCCCCCTTCACACTTTCCTCAATATTCCGCGTTATCGGCTTGT
Source organism: Symbiodinium necroappetens (assembly GCA_905231915.1). NCBI lineage: Eukaryota > Dinophyceae > Suessiales > Symbiodiniaceae > Symbiodinium > Symbiodinium necroappetens. Next base: position 10,688 of record CAJNJA010016131.1, on the reverse strand, counting down.
TCCCGGCCGGCTTGCGGACGCAAACCCCGGTCCTAATCCGGGATGCGCACGAGCAGGCTCGACTGCTCCCGGTCCTGCACCCCGGGACGCTTCTCGATGATCGGGTACTGGCCGTTCAGCAGGTTCAGCGGGTACTTCTGCTTCAGCGAGAGCAGCACCGGGCTCCGCGGACCCAGTTGCTCGTCGTAATCGTCGCGGCCGAACACGCCGATCGTCACCATGCTCCGCGTCGGGCCGTGGTAGTAGAACGCCTGCTCACCCTCGCGGCGCAGGTCAACCACCGCACGCTCGGCCGCGTCCTTCGCCTCCTGGCGGTTCGGCGACTCGTACACGCCGATCTGGAACGTCCAGATCGCGTCCCGCCCGTACGCCGCCTTCACCGTCGAGAGGTTGTACTGCGGGTGATCCCCGTAATCGATCGTCCGGGGCGGCGGCGCCAGGAACGCCCGCCCGTACAGCCGACGGCCGCCCGCCACCACGTTCCGCACCATCTGCAGGTCCCGCTTGGCCGCGGCCGACTCCGGCCCCTCGTAGGAGCCCAGCACGATCGCCGCGCCGCTCTGCTGACGCATCACGCGGACGTCCGACCGCCCGAGCTCCCGCGTCGCGAGCGCCCGCGCCTGAGCGATCTGCTCGCTCGTCGGCTCGCCCGGGAGCGACTGCAGCACGATCCCCCAGCCCGGCGTCGTGGAAATCGTCTCGCCCGTCTCGTCCCGCGTCTCCCCGCCGGACTCCGACCCCCCGCCGAAGAGCGCCCGCCCCTCCTGCGCGCGGGCCTCGCGCTCGGAAACACCCGAATCGCCGCCCGCGCACCCACCCAAAAAGGCTGCGAACAAACCAAAAACAGCGATGCCATGCCGAAATCGGGTGGTCATCGCCCGAATTTCCCCTTTGGACCGATAAATACGCCCGAAAAACATCTCATTTTTCTCGCGCGAGTCCGGGACTTGGTTATTTTTCTTTAATGCTTTATTCATAGACATTTATGCTCACCAAAGTCCGGAAATCAATGTTCAAGCCTGTTTCATCGAGCCGACGATAGATCTTACCGGGCCGAGGATCAATGGCCCCCGGCACTTCACCTCTCCGACGTTCATGGAGAGGGCCGGTTCTTCGCAGGGACGCTCACCCTCTTCCCAGGAGCATATTGGCATGTCCAACATCAACAACATCTCGTCCAACGGCTCGCTCTCTTCCGCCAACCGCGTCGACGCCCGCAACGTCGCCGCGCCCCGCGAGATCACACCGTCAACCACGAGCGCCCCGGCCGAGCGCCGCGACGCCGTCGATATCTCGCCCGCCGCACAGCGCCTCAGCGCCATCTCCGGCGACGAGAACACGTTCCGACCCGAACTCGTCGAGCGCATCCGCGGCGAGATCGCGAACGGGACGTACGACGCCGACGCCAAGCTCGACATCGCGCTCGACCGGCTCATCGACCGTGTGATCGCCGAAGGCTAAGCGAAGCCGACCAACACAACCTACACGCGCCTACGGGTCACGAGGATCGATCGTGACCGTCCGCTCGCCGTACAGCCTGCTCCCCTCGAGCGGGCTGAACGTCGTCCTGAGGACCACCGATTCTCCGTCGATCCCCGGCGCCAGCTCCGTCAGCACGAACCGGTACGTCCGCGTCAGCGGGTCGAACGGCTCGGACGCCCGCGCCGGCGTGTCCACCGGGATCCGCCAGATCAGCCTCGAACCGTCCGGCAGACGCACCGCGTCGCGCTCCAGCGTCTCGATCTCGAAACGGAACTCCCCCAGCCCCTTCGTGAGGTGATCGAACGCGTCGATCAGCTCCACGTGCGCCTCGATCCGCAGGTCACCGCTCCCCCGGTCCCTGCGGATCCGCGAGAGCGGGTGCACCTGGAGGCGCACCGGCGCGAACGCGTCCCGAACCGTCTGCGCGTCCGCCGAGGGCCCGCCCGACGCCCCGCGCTTCACGCTCACGCCGCACGACACCAGCGGCCCGCTCAGGGCCGCCGCAGCGCACACGGCCGCTACTTTGCAAACGCAACGTCGCCTCATCGCCCGCAAGTGTACCGCTACCCCGCGCGCCGGGACTCGCCCGGCTCCACGCGCGACGCCAGCCGCTCGATCGACGAGCCGAGCACCAGCAGCGTCTCCCGCACACCCGTGAGCACCTCCGTGTTCGCGCGCACCACCCCGAGCAGCGCCTCCACGTGCTCCCGGCCCCGCGCCACCTCCTCGTGCGCCTCGCGCAGCTCCCGCTCCCGCGCCGCCGACGCCCGGCGCTCGCTGAGCCACAGCCACCCCACCACCCCCGCCGTCCCGAACTGCGAGAGCTGCCCCAGCAGCGTCACCTCGTCCATCATCGCGCCCCTCGCTTAACCGAACCGCAGGTAGAACACCGAATACGCCAGGCTCACCGCGCGCCCCACGTCCACCACCTCCCCGGGCGTGAAGCTCAGCATGTGCATCTCCGCGTGGCTCCGCCCGAACGTGTCCACGAGCGTCGCCGGCGTGAACGACTCCGCCCGCGCCACGATCGCGTCCACGTCCTCCCACAGCCCCGACGCCGTCGCGTTCACGAGCCGCCCCGTCTGCACGAAGCTCAGCTCCAGGTCCGCCCCGTACGACTGCGACACCGGGAACGTGTTGGGGTTCGAGAACGGCCCGCGCGTCAGCTCGCCCCGACGCCCCATCCGGAACCGCTCCGGCCCCGACGAAAAATACGACACCCCGCCGAACACGCTGCTCGCCATCACCGACCCCTCACTTCCGGACCTGCACGATCGGGTCCGACGCGCCGTCGCTCGACAGCGCGACGAACTCGAGCGTCTGCGTCGACCCGCCGCCCCGGCTCACCGAGTGCGTCACCGACGTCACCACCGCGAGCCCCGCCGTCACCGTCACGCGACCGCCCGACGACGCGTTCGTCGACGACGTGAACGAAAGCGCCCCGAGCTCGCCCACGAGCGGCGCCGTCGCCTCCGCCTCCGTCACCGCACGCACGACGCGCACCGTCACGCGACGGCGCACCGCGTCCGCGAAGACCATGTGCGGCCCGCCGTCGGACCACTCCTCGACGAGCCGCGCCGACGCGCGGTCCACCAACACCAACGACACGTTCGAGAGCTGCACCCCGTCGAACGTCACCCCCTCCGGTCGAAGCCAGATCATCCCTCACCCCCGCTCCAAGGTGCGTACGCTCACGCGCCGCGTCGCATCGATCGCGCCGTCGCCGTCGAGATCCAGGTCCGCCCGCAGCCGCTCGCGCTCCCGCGCGAAGCGTTCGCGGTACATCGCCGCCTTCGCCCACGTCACCGAGTGCGCGTCCACCAGCGCCGACGCCGAGGCATATATCAGCGCCAGCGCCCCGAGCGACTCCGCCAGCACGAACGACGAGGCGTTCACCACGTCCCCCTCGTCCGCCGAATCCTCGCTCTCGCCCGCCGCGATCCCGAGACGGCCCAGCAACGCCGCGTGCACCGACGCGATCTGCTGCCGGAACGTCGAGACCCGCACGCTCAACCCCGACCCGCCGAACGAGAGCGGAACCACCGGCCCGCTCGAACTCGTGCGGAGCACCGAGATCGATAGCGCCGTCGAGCCGAGCCGATCCACCACCTCGACCGCCACCCCGCTCACCACGACGACCGACCCCGCGCCGACGCCCTGCTCAACAAAGTCCGCCCCCGCCACGCTCAGCTCGTCCCGCGCCGCGTTCACGACACCGAAGTTCGACTCCAGCAGCGTCTGCCCGGGCCACACCACCTCGCCGAACAGCCCCGGCTCGAGCACCAGCAGATCCCGATCACCCGCGAACATCACACGCCTCCCACACACTCACACCCATGACCGCGCCACACTCCAAACCCGCCCGACGCCGCCAAGCGCCGAGCGAGCACCCCACCCACGTTCCACTCCCGAACCAAAGCCCCTTCTCCCCTTGAGGGAGAAGGTGGCTGACGAAGTCAGCCGGATGAGGGGCCAAATCAATCCGCCGCGAAGCGGCGCTCCTCCCCTGATCCCTGATCCCTGATCCCTGATGCCTCCCGCGCTTACACCGCCAACCCCCGGATCACCCCATGAGCGTTCTCGTTCATCATCTCCACCGTGTACTCCCCGATCACCTGCCCGACCTCCGAGTCGCCGCTCGACGCCAGGCGCTTGAACGCGAAGCTGCGGCCCGCCAGCGGCAGCACGCTCACGCGCGACGAGTCCAGCAGCATCACCGAGTCCGCCGGCATCCACCGGCTCATCACGACGCGCGCCACGCCGAAATCGCTCTCGTACACGCTCACCAGGTCGCGGAACCGCGTGTCCCCCGGCGCGTACGCGCGCGAGTCGCCGATAAACGCGTTGATCTTCCGCTTCATCGCGCCGTTCACCACGATCGTGTCCACGCGTCCCGAGCTCTGCTCCCAGATCTCCCGCAGCGCCGCGTTGAGCACCCCCTCCGTCAGCTCGTCGCTCCCCGCGCCGCCCCCCGCGGGGATCTCGCCCACGCCCGGCGCGAACCGGTTCGTCTGCATCATCGACAGCAGCCCGTTCATCGATCGGCGCACCGACGCGTTCCCCTCCGGGTTCGACAGCGGCGCCACGCCGTTGATCACCGAGTTCTCGAGCGAACGCAGCAGCTCGCGCAGGCGCTCCTGCACCTGGTAATCCATCTCGTCCGCGATCCCGATCGTGCCCACCGCCTGCTGCGACCCGCTCACCTCCACGCTCGAGGTGAAGATCTGCGTGAAGTTGCGCCGGCGCACGCGGCTCGTGAACCGCGCCTCCGGCCGCTCCTCGCCCTCCAGCGCCGCGTTGCCGATGATCGTCAGCTTCTGGCCGTCGACCAGTTCCTCGGGCGTTGTCCCCCCGTACCCGCGCGCCACGCCCAGGATCGGAGACGCCAGCGCCGTCACCATCATCACCTCCGCCGAGCCCTCGCCCTGCACGAGGTCGCCCACGCGGAACCGGTCGATGTTCGCCACGCCGAACCCCATCGCGCTCGTCCCGTCCGGCGAGAACGAGTTCTCGTCGATCACGTCCGTGTGAGGCAGCAGCTCGTCCTCCAGCCACTCGTGCACCGTGCTCCGCGCCGCCTGACGCGGGTTGCCCAGGTGATCCAGCAGCGGCGTCTCGAACGGGCTCACCAGCCCGATGATGTCGCTCACGTCCTCGAAAATCTCCGGCAGGTCCGACCCCGCCCCGTACGTCGCCTTCCCAACAAAGCTCATCAACGCTCTCCTTCTCTGCGCTTCACCGATTCATCAACAAACCGCCACGCGAACCCCGTCACGCCGCCCCGTTCTCGCGCCGCGCCCGCAGGTACGTGAGCAGCGCCCCTCGATCACCCGTCTCCGCCGCCGCCCGCGCGTGCGATTCCACACCGTTCGACCCCGCGCGGGGCCGACCGCCCATCGCCGATCCACCGCCCGACGCGCCCGTCGCGCTCCGGAACAGGAACGGCTTGCGCCGCCTGAGCGACACCGCCGCCGCGCGGACGTCGTCCTGCTCCGGGAGCATCTCCCTCTCGAGCATCGCCCGCGCCGTCTCCAGGTCCACCGCGCGCAGCTCGATCAACGCCTCGTCCACCGCCCGCGCCCGCTCGGCCGCCAGCAGGCTCGCCCGGCTCTCCTCGAGCGCCGCGCGCAGCTCTTCCAGTGCGCCCTCCAGCTCCGAGACGCGTCCTTCGGTCTCGCGTTCCTCCTGGTCCGGAGCGCGCTCGACCTGCTCAACCTCGTTCACTTGCTCGTCCGTCATCAGATCACTCCTGTGTCACCGGTCCCGTACCCAAGCTCCGCGAGCGCCGTTTCCCTCGGCACCCCGAGCGCCACTTTCCGTTCCGCCGCGCGGAGCTCGGACTCCCGATCCGCCGGGATCGGGTCGCGCCACACCACGCGCACGCCGCGGTCCGATTCTTCCGTCGCGTACACCCCGCTCGCGTCCAGCGCGTGCAGGATGAGCTCGCACACCCGCGCGAGCGCCCGGCCGTACGCCAGCCGCTTCCGCTCCGTCTTCGCGAGGATCCCCGTCATCGTCACGCGCAGCGCGTTCTCGCTCGAGAGCTGCCCGAGCCGCTCGCGGATCACGCCGATCACCACCGGCGACACCGACGAGATCTTGTCCATTGACTGACGCAGCTCGTCGATGTGCGCCTCCTCGCTCGGCGAATCCGCGTCGCCCCCGAACGCCTCGACCACCGCCGCCTCGTTGTCCGTCGACCACACCTGCCCCGGGCCGACGGGCGTCTCGCCGAAGCCGTCGATCCCCTTCGCCAAATACATCTTGAACGACTGCATCGTCACCCGGTGCGCCCGGTCGCTCAGCCGCGTGTTCAGCTCGTCCTGCCCCGGGATGAGCGGCTCCACCTCGCTCACGCCCTCGTACGCGAACGGCTGGCTCGTGTCCTGCACGTGCACCACGGGCAGCACCCCGAGCGGGTTCGGCCCGTCCTCGAACAGCACGTCGTCGCGGTACACCTGCCGGTGCGCCGCGCTCAAGACCTCGACAACCCGCGACACCCGGCGCTCCCCGCCCTCCACCGAGTTCGTCAGCTCGTCCGAGCAGATCAGGTACCCGTTGAGCACGCGGTAATCGCCCGGGTCCAGCACCGGCACGCCCCGCGGCGCCTCGACGACCTCCACCCGCACGCCCTCCGCGAACGACAGCACGTCCGCGAACGCGCCGGACGAGCCCACCACCGACCCGCCCTCGAACAGCGACTCGGCGCGCACCACGAAATCGACGTGCCCGTACACCGCGCCGAGCAACCCCGCGTCGCGCAGCAACGCCCCGCCCCCCGACGCCTCGAACACCGCGTCGAGCAGCGCCTCGATCTCGCGCCGCACCCCCTCGTCCGCCGCCGCGCTCACGAACCGCACCGGCTTACCGAAGACGAAGTCCACCATCGCGTCGACGCGCCACGCGATGTCGTTCTCGATCACCACCTCCCGCGCCGAACTCGCGCGGTCGTCCACCCCGAACCCGCCCGCCCCGCCGCGCAGCCGCGCCGGCAACCCCGACGCCTGGGCCAGCGCCGCAGCGCCCGAACCCGACCCCACCCGCGGGTTCCGGTAGTACGCCCAGAGCCGCGCATACCCTGGGACCGCGCCCCGCTCGTGCTCCTCGACGAGCGACCGGAACAGCGCCTCGCCCAACCCGATCTCACCAAACGCCCCGAGCGCCAGCCCCATCGCATCCCCTCCCGCACGAGCCGAGCGCCGCCCAACGCGACGCCCCTACCCCTCCCCCACCCGACACGTTCCGTGCGCACAAACAGCGAAACCCGCGCGCCCAATCACGCGGATCGCCCCGCCACATGCGGCAAAAAAATTTCATCGCCACAACGGAATTTTTCGGAGCCGCGCACACAACAACAAACAGCAACCGCGACCGTCAGGGAGCGGACGCGCCCGTGCTTGCAGCTATGGCACCGAACCGGTGAGACGGTGAATCCGTACACGCGCCTGTAACAACCGCGAGAGTCATCGAGCGGACACGCTGAACCGATCGCCAACCAACTCAAACCCGTTGAAACACAACAGCCCCCACCAACGCCTGCGCTAGAAACATCGCCGCGCAGCGGCAACCTTCAAGCCCCTCCCACTCCGGGGGGAGGGAGGGGTTGGGGTGGGTTCGTTTTCAACTCATTTCAAACTGCGGCGAAGCCGCAATCCTCCCCCACTGGCCATTGCCCATTGGCCAATCCCCCTCTTACTCCTCCCCCACAACCTCCACCCGCGAGAACCGATCAAGGTTGCACGTCACGATCTCCCCGTCTTCCTTCCGAAGCTCCAGGCGGTCGAGCCACAGCTTGTCGTCCTTCGCGTGCGCGAACCACGAGCCGGTCTTCTGCTGGCCGAAGCGGATGATCTCGCCCTCCACCGTCGCCGTCTGCACGCCCTTCCCGAACGGGATCTGCTGCGTCACACGAACCCGCATCCCCGGCTTGTACGCGTCTGTCAAAAGCATCGATCCGTCGCTCCCTCGAGTCTTCTCAGTTCACCGTCGGCCAGCCGTACAGGGGCGGCGGCGTCACGCCGTCGCCCGGCCAGCGCCGCACGTCCTGCACACGCCACGCACCGAACGCCCGCGTCGCGAGACGCACCGTCACGATGTCGTACGCCTCACCCTCGCCCGCCACCGGCACCAGCACCTCCACCCGACCCCGGTTCCCACGGATCCACACCTTCTGCACGTGGTACGTCGGCAGACCGCTCACCGACAGCGCCGCAAGCTCCGCCCGATCGTCCCCCAGCGCGGCGCGGATCGCCTCCGCCTTCCCGCGCTCGAGCCCCTGCGGCAGGTTGATCACGAAATTGGTCGTCGGCGGCGCCTCCCGGAGCACCCGCACCAGCGCCCGCTCCACCACTTCCGGCACCGGCGCCGAGTTCGGGTCGTTCACCGCCGCGTCATCGCCGATCGCCGGGTAATTCGCGTACGTCGCCGCGCACCCCACGAGCGACCCGGACGCAAGCGTCAGAACGCACGCGGACGCCACCGCCCCAACCGCACAACGCGAAAAACCCCGCCTCTTCATCGTGTTGACTCCATTCCTGGCCATGGCACGAAAGCCTACCACGATCTCCCAGACCAGTCCCATCCCCCCAACACGCATGGCAACCCCGAACGCCAGTGAGGGGACCAGATAGGCCCATGATTCACCACACTGCCCCACACACTGAACAGCGCCCATTCTGCACCCTCTCCCCTCGCGGGAGAGGGTGGCTGGCGTGCCTTCAGCCGCCAGCCGGGTGAGGGGCCAAATCTAACCGCCGCGAAGCGGCGCTCCTCCCCCATCCCCCACTGGCCATTGCCCACTGGCCACTGCCCCCCACCCCCCCACCTACAATTCCACACACAAAATGCCCCCCCAGCAACCCAAAAAACTCCTCGTCGGCATCACCGGCGCCTCCGGCGCCATCTTCGCCCAGCGCACCATCTCCCTCCTCCACGAGCTGGGCCACGAATTGCACGTCGTCATCACCACCTACGGCAAGCGTCTCCTCTACGACGAGCTGGGCATGGAGGGCGTCAACATCCACACCCTCGCCGGCCTCCCCGAGGGCGCGAACCCACGCGACCACAACATCCACCTCCACCCCACCAAGGACGTCGGCGCCTCCCCCGCCAGCGGCTCCTTCCGCCACGACGGCATGATCGTCATGCCCTGCTCCGCCAACACTCTCGGCGCGGTCGCCAACGGCGTGGGCGACAACCTCCTCACCCGCGCCGCCGCCGTCGCCCTCAAAGAGCGCCTCCCCCTCATCCTCTGCCACCGCGAGGCACCCCTCTCCCTCGTCGACATCGAGAACATGAAACGCGTCACCCTCGCGGGCGGCATCGTCAACCCCATCAACCCCGGCTACTACCTCCTCCCCAAAACCATCGACGACCTCGTCGACTTTGTTGTCGGCCGAACCCTCGACCTTCTCAACATCGAGCACCCCCTCAACATCCGCTGGCAGGATCACGCGCCGAAGTAGCTTCCCGCACCCGCCAAACAGCAGCCGCGAGCGGCAGCGAGCGGACCAAAGATCCCCCGTCAATCAGCACGGATCGGCATCCAATGCCAGCGAATGTTCCGCCCCTTCTCCCCTCGCGGGAGAAGGTGGCCGATGGAGTCGGCCGGATGAGGGGCCAAATCAATGCGCCGCGAAGCGTCGCTCCTCCCCCATTGCCCACTGGCCATTGGCCAATCCCCCCCTCACCCATCCCGATCCAAAAGCATCCCAAGCCGTCCGCTCAGCAACCGGATCACCTCGTCCTCCCGCGCCCGATCCCCGAACCGACCCACCTTCACGGAGACGGTGAGCCCCGTCCGCGTCCGCGGGTCGTCCCACCCCGCCTCGCTCCGGATCACCAGGAACACCGGCTCATCGTTCACCGTCCGGATCCGGTACAGGCGATCGCCCCCCTCCGCCTGCACCATCTCCACCACCGCCATGTCCAGCTCCGAACACACCCACCGGATCGACGCGTCCAGATCCCGCGTCAGAGCCTGAATATCCGCGGATCCGCTTGTCCGCCCCCCGTCCACATACGGGGAGAAATCAACAGGTTGTTCAGAAGCGCACGAGCCGCACACCCCCAGCATGGCCAAACAAAGGCCGATCGAGCCCCATCGCACCAGACGCACGGAATTCTCTCGCGTTATCGGCATAAACTGACGATCCTCACACCAGGCGCCCCGAGGCCCCCGCCGGTCTCCCGACGGTTTTCCACACGCCCGCGTCGGGCGTCTCCCACCCCTCCAGACCACACCTTCCACCCGGTACCGCGCCCCCCGAACGCACGAGACACCCCTTGGAACTCACCCTCACCATCCCCCAGCATATCGACCGCACCGCCGCGTTCGGGCCAGCCGAACGGAACCTCAAGATGATCCGCGAGGCCCTGGGGGTCTCCGTGTCGGCGCGCAACGGCGTCGTCCTCCTCGAGGGCGAGCACGACGCCCTCCACGCCGCCCGCGCCGCCATCGATTCCATCCTCGAGAACGCCCGAACCGGCGAGCACCTCTCCCGCCAGTCCGTCCTGGACATCATCGCCCGCGCCGCCTGGCAGGGCGACGCCTCCTCGACAGGCCCCGCCGGCGGCCGCCTCATGGAGGTCTTCGCCAACGGACGCCCCGTCCGCGCCAAGTCCGACAACCAGCAGGCGTACCTCGACGCCATCATGGGCAACGACCTCGTCTTCGCCGTCGGCCCCGCGGGCACCGGCAAGACCTA
>CAJNJA010016130.1:0-11127 GCA_905231915.1 Symbiodinium necroappetens | reverse complement strand
GTGACATGACAACCACCTGCACGGTAAGCATCCCAAAACCCTAAAAGGGTCCAGGGCAGCAGGGCTTGCGGGTTTAAGTTTCGCAACTCCGAGCCCCCGACGCACCGAAACCTTTGGACCTAGTACGGTTTTCGACACGCACACTCGGACAAGCCCGGCAAGGTCTATAGGGAACAAACTTGGCTCGCGTCAACAAGCACAACTAGGGACGAGCTGGCTGTCAGGCAGGACTACATAGTGACATGACAACCACCTGCACGGTATAGGGTTGAGGGTTTAGGGATTTAGGGTTTATATCTTGCAACTGGCAACCTTCAAAAGCATCGTGGCATCCTTCTTAGCCTAACAACACCCCCATATCACCCGGGACCCGACATAGAACCCTTGTACAACAAGATGGCCAGAACATCGGGGCTGGACCGGTTTCGATTACAGAAAAGCAGCCCCGAGCCAAACCCCAAACCCTACACCCTAAGCCCTAAACCCTCAAATGGCTTAGAGGACGTTTAGGGTGCGGTGAGGGCTTAAGGCGGCTTAAGGGTTTCCATTTCCAGGGCTTGAAGGCTTAATTTGGGTTTTCTAGATTGCAGATTTTGGACACACAAAACCCTGAACCCTAAAGTCCCAAAAGTCCCTAAAGTCCTCAAACCCACGCTGCTTCAATGAATTTAAGTGCGAAGTGGTTTTTTGGAGGTTTGAAAGTCCGAGGGGCTTTGGGTTCAGGGCGTGGGGGCTTCTTACCTCCCGGCCAGCTGACTGGGTCGCACCGCGTGGAGACCATGGTGTAGGTTATAGTGTTATAGGATTTTCATCGGGTTCTGTCGTATATTCAATATATTCCCTAAGCCCTGCAGCAAACCCTAAACACTGTGCGATGCTGTAGGACAGAGTTCTGTGGGCTTTACGGGGTTTCTGCAGGTTTTTGCAAGGATTGATCCGCTAGCGCTGTCAAGCGCTTTGTAAAAAGCTTCTCCAAGCAGTCCACAGGCTTGCAAATGGGTTTATGGTTTCGGCTTAAGGTTTGTTTTTGTTTCAGGGTTTCGGCGCACACACTCGGACACGCTAGGCGAGGGATATGGTTCGAGGAGGGTTTAGGGGTTTCGGGTGGGTTTGTTTTTCCCACCCGCTTTCGCTGACTAGGTCGCACTGCAGGGAAAACCGGGTGGGGGTTTAGGGTTTAGGGGGTCGGAGAGGTGTTTGGTGGGCAGATTCCAGAAGTTCTTTAGGTTCTTGTGGGGTTCAGGGGCGCAGGGTCTCTGGGTGCCGGGGCTTCGACGGGGTTAAAAGTTGAGGCATTGTTTGGTTACGGCACGGCCCTGAACCAAAAGCCCATCGTGGGAGGGGACCTCTTAAGGTCAGCACGGAGACTATTTTTCTAATTCCAATATGTATGTGTGTATATATATATATATAGAGATGTATGTATATATGTATGAACATATATATATATAGAGGGTTTAAGGGGATTTGGGTTTCAACTCGTGGATGCTTAGAAAAGAGCAGTCAGCTTTGCGTTAAGGATTTTAGGGACTTGGGACGGTTTCGTTGGGGCTTTCGAGGGTTTGAGGCTTTACGGTTTCGGGGAATGTGAAGGTTTAGGGTTTACGCTCTCACAACTCGGTTTAGGCTTCGTAGGGTGTTTGCAAGCTAGGAGAACATGTGATGCAGCCAAGCTCCGATGTTGAAGTCACGGCAGTCACTACAGCCAAAGCCCTAAACCTAGGCCCTCTCTCTCTCTCTCTCTCCCAGGCACTCGATACGTCAAGCCTGATTGAAGGGCTGCACTTGCGGCCCGCTAAACCCAGGCCCTAAACCCTAAATCCGCCTAAAGCCTCAATGCCACGACGCCAAAAAATGCCCAATCAGTTCGCCGAAATCCCCAACCCCTGATGTCCTAATGCTAACCCCAAGCGCCTGCAGCTCTCAAACACCAAGACTCTAGCGGAGTTTCAGAAAATGAGGGGCACTCTAATATTGACCCTGGTGAATGGGTCCCTTATTACGATGCCTAAACAATGCAACGAGCCCCTAAGATAATCAAAAACACCTATGTAACACAACTCCTAGGCCCCTTTTTGCTGCAGGCTTGCAAGCAAGAACGGCTGGCAGGTAGCCACTCTTAATCCTAAGCCTAAACCCCTAAAACCTGAAAATACTGAGACTAGAAAATCCCTGGTTCCTCTCAGATCCACCTTCTTCCCAGGAACTCTATAATACCGGTAAGGGTCCAGATGAAGCCGGGGCACCTGCAGGCCCAGATGAAGCCGGGAAGCCAGAGGGTGGCTGCCAGCAAGGCCCCAAACAAAGGGCTCCCCGCAACCAGTTCCTTTGGGGTCTTCGGTCAGGGTAGTCACGGTGCTTGGTGTAGGCCCTACCAGGGTCCACCTGCGGCCCAAAAGACCTGCGGGCTTTAAGGATCCAAAACTTCTGAAGACCCTAATAAGGCTTAATAAGGAACCAGAAAAAAAGGTCGGCCTTTGCGGCTACAGGTGGGGTATGAGCTTTACTGCCTTCGGTTCAGGTTTTAGGGTTTAGGGCATGTCTTCGGTCAGGTTTGAACGCTTCGGGATGGGTTTAGGGCTGGCCTTCTGCTCTGGGCTTAGGGGCTTTGGGGCCCGGGTTTATGTTTGCTGCTGAGTAGGGTTTAGGATTTAGGGTTTAGGGTTCCTCTCTCTCTCTCTCTCTCTGCCGTTGCATCCAGAGAGTGCAGCAGCGCTAGGCGACGTGTGAGGGCCGGGGGTTTAGGGTTTACGCTCTCAGAACTCGGACAAGCCAGGCGAGGATCCGTCGTCGCAGGTCGTGATACACATAAGTCATAAGTGGTTAGGGTTTAGGGTTTAGTCGTCTGATTCCGGGTCTCCAGGCTCGGGGCCTGGCAGTTTAGGCTCCACAAAAAAAGGTTTAGGATTTAGGGCTCGGGGCACCATTCTAAGACTCATGAGCTCTGATTCTCTGCAAGAGGCTTACGGGAGCAAAAAAAGCTGGGTCTCGGCCCATCGTTGCATTCTGTGGCCTTTTGCTTTCGGACGCTGAGCCCCGAAGCCCTGAAAGCTCAAACCATAAAATGCATGATTATATAATGTTCTCTCTCTCTCGCTACACACACACACACATATATATATATGTGTGTGTGTGTGTATGAAAAGCTATGACTAGACATCCAAGCCGGTTAGCAACACGGGTTTAGGGAGCCCGCGGCCCCTATAAAAACTGACTTGATACCCGACCCAACCACCAAGACTCCATAATGGCGACGATGGCAGACATCAGCAGCGCGATGAAGTCCAAGACCCAATAGGCCTTAATTAGTGTGTTTGGCAAACTGATTTTTTGGGGGGTTGTTTGCAGTTGATGCAATGCTTCTCGGGTTTTCTAGGGGCTTACTGTGATTGGTAGTGATGCTGGCTGCAGCCGCCCAATCCCAGCCGTGAGGCCGCGAGCTTTCCGACTAGCCAAGCGAGCGCGTTGCCGTTTTGCACGCTGCACCTGTCCAGAGTTTAGGGGCGCAGCCCACACTACCATTCGGGGGTATTTGGAGCTACATGAGCATGGCTCATTGCTTGGCTTGGGCCGCCAAGGAAGGTTCCATTCCTGCAAGCCCTGAGAGGCCTCTCGAACTGCGACTCTCGAAAAGCCATGGTGCCTGGGCACCAGTTCATATACATGTGAGGATTCAAGGTTCCCGGCTGAGGATGTATGGCTCAAGGAATGTTTGCAGCTTCGGGTTCCGCGTACTGCAAGGTCGCCATTCAGACCTACTCAGAGCTGACTGCAAGAAGGATTTCCCGGAACGGACCCTTACTTGCCTTCACCCGAATTGGCATTGACAATGTCAAGGAGCTGTGGATAGGAAGCCTCAACCTCAACCCCAGTATAAGGATACAACAGTAAATGCTAATAAGGTAAACCATACTAGATTCTATTAGATACTTCCAAGGATGCTTCGAAATTAGCGTATAGGTGCTGCGGAGCAAGAAGCTTGGGCTAGCAGCTTGGCAAGGCAGGCTATCCGTGCATGGTAAGGCTTTCTTGAGCAGCTCTTCTCTAAAAGCCGCTCTACGACCGAAACACTTGATGTCGAACTTGCGAGCTGGGGCTGGGAAGGGGCATACGGTTCCTGGATCAAGACAGGATTTGGTCGCGGTCCCGAGCCCAACATCTCGACCGAAACACTGAACCCTCAGTTTCCAATGCTTCCACAGCTTCGAGGGTACGTCCGCTCACCTGACAAGCTTGACTTGGACTTGGTTCTGGTTTGGCTGCGGCACCGGGTTTTGATTAGGGCCTCTGCAGTGATGCGCTGATTCATGTTCAAGGCTTAGGGTTCAGCATGAAAGCCTTCAAGAGCGGATTGGGCACGCAAGTTGGATTCGGCGTTGCAGGAGCGTGGCTTACATTAAATTTTGCAGTCTATACGAATGTATAAATGTATAATGTATATCTCTATTTATGTATAAGTATGTCCGCATATTCTAGAACTATCCAACTACGATGTTATATAGGATGGCTACCGAGTATCACTAGCGGGTTCCCTTGTTCTTGCAGGTCAATGCGCAAATCTGGCACCAAGACGTCATGTTCATACTCTTCATTTGGCGACCACATGGCAGAAAAATGATGGCAACCCGGTCCGTATGCAACTGCCTAGTGGCCTAGTCCAGCAATACCATGCTGCACTTTAGTGTTGCATCTGCAAGAAGAGGAACGGCAATACGCAAGAGCCACACAATTCCGTCTAGAACATGGCCTGCCCCTGCAGGTTTCCACGACAGGCACACCCCAATCTATGTATATAAGTTGCGTGAGCCTAAGCCATTCGCCTTTCTTCGAACAGAAAGCTCCTCAAGCTCGAGGCATGGAACATTCTGTCTTCTGCAAAGGGCAGTAAGCCCAAACACTGAAAACCTTCAAGCCCCTGTCCTGGACCCTGACTCCGCGGTAAGCTTTAGGAGGCAACGGCCCCCAAAACTTTACTTTGATAAGGCGTACTAAAGGGAGTTGCCTCATTGGGTGCTTTCCAAAGGCCGTGCAACACTTCAGATTCGCCGACCTCCATTCCTGCTTGGCTTTTCGAATACACCAAGCCATAAACTCTCAAACAGGACCAACATGAATAACGAATCAAAAGCCACACGATACACTCTGCGTAAAACCCAAGCCTACCTCAAAAATCGACATGGAGGAGCCTGAGGGTGGATTTATCGCCTCTGTCCGGACACTCACGCTGAGGTGCACGAGCAGCAGCTCCTTCTCGCAGATATGCTTGCAACGCTGGCAACTTGGGCGCTCACTTCGAGAACATGGTTTAAGCTTTGGGTTCCTTTTTAAAACTCGAAACTGTGCGCTTGGGTTTTGGGGAAGGGCCGAGAGCTTTCGGAAAGACTTGCTGCAAGCCCGAAACCCTAAACCCTGGGTGGCCCATGAAGAAACTGGGGACGGCTTGAAGCCCGACGCTCTTTGTAGGATTTGGGGTTGAAGACTTCTTTTGAGCACCTTCTGGTGCTGTCGGGGCACGGTGCCTATAGGGTCTTGTCAGTGATGCCCCAGACCTTGATGTCGGCTTCTAGATCGCACACCTTCTGCAAAAACATATCCATGATCACTGGCGCCGGAGCAGAACTAGAATGAGAGGAGTCTTTCTTGTGACAGTCGCTATCATGACCTGCCCTTACAAATGGGCACCTCTACAGGAACCCATAAGGGGAAATTTTGAAGTTTCCCGAAGCTTGGGCACTCCTTCAGTTCAGGAGGCACCCCCACCCCCCCCCCCGAGCCCGCCCACTACCACCGGGATGTCTTGGCTTGAACTAACGCGGCCTAAGGATCTAGCTCTAGCCTCTAATGGGGCTTTAATCAGTGGAATTGTGGTTTTTTGGGGGCCCATTATACTATAGTTAGAATGAGTATATAAGGAACCCCCCAAAATAGTTTAGTAATTATCTAGGCCCCTACAGTAACTTGGCAGCAGGGCTTATCACTACAACAGGCTCCAACTCTCACGAAACTCGGACTTTACGTGACGGGGAGAGCTGTCTCCTGCAACGCGCTCCGCGGCAGTGTGGCAAGCAACGTCATGGAGGACACTTCGAGGTCGGTCTCACCCGCCTGGGCTTGACATACTCAGACCGGATCTGTCTTGAATGCTGACTCCGAAAGGACGTGCCAACTCGCGGTGGGCACTTCCCAAAACCCTAAACCGTAATCCGGGAATACCGACACAAGGAGGATCCAGAACCAAAGCTGTTGGTGGGTTGATGTGGGGGGGGGGCCTGAATTACAGTAGGGTTTTGGGGCCTATTTTGCTATGCTTTCTTAGTGTACAATGCTTCCTCTGCACAAATGTATTGCTATCGACGTCGACGTCATGTTGGGCTTCTGCGATGCTTCTATTCAAAGCCCGAACCGTGGCACGCAACAGCAGAGGTTGGGTTTTGAGTTCTGGGACAAGTATGTAAGTGTTAGAAACTGGCACTTGGCTCGGACTCCTGTCACTCGTTCAGATGCCGATGCTTGCAGGCCAGGGTCATACCACAAAGGGGGGGTTAGAATTAGGCTCGCGACGCCAAAAACCACGCGGTCTAGGGCCACGACGCAAAAACCACGCGACAACATCAAAACACCGCCAAACAATTATCGACTGGAGGAGCCCTTAGCCCTACACCCCCCGAGTCCCAAATCCCAAGCCTGGAACCAGAACCTCAAACCCTTGGGGATGAATTAAGAGAGCCAAAAGTAGGGTCAAGAAGGGTCCCCTTTAAGGGGTCTGCCTAACACTACCTAGAAAACATGGACCAAGGGTCGAACTCTAAACTTTCAGGGAACCTGCGCAGGCTCTGGAAAAGGCTCTCGGGCGGCTTTGGGGGTTTCGGCCTCTCTCTGCGGGGTTGTAAGTTTTAGGGTACTTTTCCAATCGGTCAGCAGAGCTGCGACTTCAGTCGAGTACACGAGCTTAGGGATGTCAGACCTTCCGGGAATTAACGTGTACAGGCAGGAGAAAACCTGAAATGCAAGGATCACCCAGCTCTCCCGAGAAGATGCTCCCAGCCTGACGATGACCGTGTGCTTGTAAGACAGAGACCTCAAGGCTTGAGGGGCTTCAGATGCTATATACTAGACTAGACTCTACTACACAGTACGAAGATGTACTAAGATTGAACCTGACTGCAGGCTCAAGCTTGAAAGGCAGAGGCCAAGTACAAGGAGCTGTGTTTATTGCGTTTCCAGGTTCAGGCTTCACTTGCCTCCAGCATGGATGCACAGCGCATTTTCAGTAAAACCTTTTTGTGCATCCGGTCTTGGGAAGTCGGCCGCTGAAATCCTACTGAACCACATAACCTCTGTTTCAGACTTATGTTGTCAGTTCCACTCCCGGAGTCACGGTTTAGGGTTTAAGGTATAAGGTATGCAAACACAGCTCTTCCCGAGGAAAGAGTCAGGATCGGGGCTGAAGGGCCTTGGCAGCGTGCAGTTCGGCATATGCGAATGTTACTAGTATTACTCTTGTTCTTCTTCTTATTCTTCTTAATATTCATACTATTCTTCTTGTGTTTCTTCTTAATATTCATACTGCTAGTATCTTACCCTCACATCATATATGCAGTCCTAGAGACTGTTGAGTCCGTTACTGCCGTCCAAGGCTCAGCGAGTGCTGCTCCGAGATTTCCCCGGGTGCGAACTCCACTTCAAGCCTCTCCCAATGGGGCAACGGCAAGAAAACGCAGAATCGACATTGGATTTCGCTTGTCAGAATACAAAACCCTCGAAAGAAGACCCCCTTGTTCGAATCGCAGGCTTCTTCAGCACTCGGTTCATGTTTCGGTTGCCTTGCTCAGCAGTGTATTTGTTCACATGTTACTCTGTCTGTGTGTTCTGCATGGCAACATACAACGTAGCCGTATTGAGGGCTTCGGCATTGATCCCCCCTTCGCTGTCACGGCATGCTCCCATCAAAGTGACCGGCTAGAATTCAGAGCTCTGAGAATAAGCAACCAGTAAGGACCTCTAGCTTGTATGTGGATACCAGAACCAATCGCAACGGGATAGAGGTGCTCAACATGCTGTTCACTCAGGTTCTGGGGCGACTGATCATCCAACTCTCCGCAATTGCACTGTTTGTCACCGCATGACAGTAGGCCGAGTCTTTGCGGATCCGTGTCGGGATTGGCAGCTTGGGCTGTGAACTTGTGAACATATGCGAAGCTGAAGATGCAATAGATGCCGCACAAGTTATGATTAGGACAACTGCGCTGGCCTGCAAACATGTACTTGCTCCCAGGGCCGGATCTGATCAGACCCTTAGCCCAACAGAGCGCCCCTTTCCCCAACATCCCCTTCTTGCATTGCCCTTTAGAGTATTCCTTATGATCCTAGAACTCCCTATAGTACCCCTCATAGTGCCCCCTATGGCAACCGATGCTAAACATCGAAGCACCACCAGACCGAGCCTCCAAACCAGCCGGTAACTTTTTTTTTGGGGGGGTGGGGGAAGAGGGTATTGGATTGAGTTGTTGTAGGGTCTAGAGAGAAAAAGGGTTAGAGTTTAGGCTGTAGGGTTTTTTGAGGATTAAAGGGGGTTGAGGTCTTGCTGGGGATTAGAGTTTAGGATTGTGTGGTTAAGGGTTCAAGCCTCCTGGCAAAACAGATTGGGGCTTGAAAAGCGTTGTCACATCTTACTCACGCACAGCAGGAACTCGGCGTAGATGGAGCAAGATTTGTGCTGCGGCTTTACGTGTTCACCAAAGGTTGAGGACTTGTTCTAAGCTCAGGTTTGTAACGCTTGGTAGCTAATGCATGTAAGATGGTTGGGGTGCAGCTGGCCTGAGGGTTCAGAGGCCCGGGTCTTACGGTTCAGTGTGTCAACGGCTGGTACAGCAGAGAAACTCTCTCAGGACACAGTGGAATGTAGAGCGCACAATGATTTCACGATGACGGGGTGCCGTCCCGCACCGGCAGCAAAGCACGAAGGAGCAAGCATGCGCATGGAAGAACATCCAACCTCTGATGTAGAAGACAAACCAATGACACCCATATCGTATCAATCAAACAGCTCCGTAAACCTCGATTCAAGTCTACCAAACCAAACTGTAATTATAAGCCGTAACTAAGCACGAACTAACCTCCAATCCCAAAAACCCACAACCCTGTAGACACCCCCCCCCGCCGAAAAGCCTCGTCGGTCCCTGAAGCCGCACTGCAGTCACTCTTCCCGGCCGCATCTCCAAGTGCCGGGTACCTTGACTTAAGCTTTCGTAGCATGGGAACCTGGGGCTTTTTTTTGAAGTCCGAAAAACTATCATGGTGGCCGCTGCCACATCAACCAAGGCTGCTATGATTGCAGCTGTGAGAGGCAGTGAGAAGTACTGCATGCAATATGCCTCAAGCTGAACTGCAGGTCGAGAGACCAAGCTCGTCTGCGATGGCATGCAGCTCGAGAAGATCATCGTCTTGCCTTGGCACCGTGGCTTTCTAGAAGACCTCAACACCACGAAGTCACCCACTTTATGTCTGTCGCTAGCTGCCACTATTACTACTACGGCTGCTAATGCTACTGCTACTACGACTACGACGACGACGACGACTACTACAACTACTACTACTGCGACTACTACTGCTACTGCTGCTACTACTAACTGGCTAACTCCTAGCTAAGTAATGGTACTAGTACTAGTAGTCCTACTAGGATTAGTATCAGTACCAATGGCCGTACTACTGCTGCTGCTGCTGCTGCTGCTGCTGCTGCTGCTGCTGCTGCTGCTGCAACTACTACGACCCACTACAACAACTACTACTTCTTCTACGACTACAGTCTCAGCTGTTCCCCTCGGCCGACCATCGTAAGTGCTCTTTCACTTGGTCACCCGACAAGACTCTGCTTGCGCCAAGACACTGTTGAACCCACAACCAGTTGTGCGCTGAGAACTCACTGCCGCCACTATGTTCACTCACCACACACGCCACCTGATGGGATCGAAAGACTACGATGTGCATGCCTTGACCCCTGGGGTTCATTGATCGCTGTTTAGACATCGGTCTGCCCGGTTTTGGTTTCTCTGTGCCGGCGAAAACGACTTGCTATTAGATTGCACTGCAAAGGTTAGGGTCTGTTGCAGCGCCAGCCTACGAGAACCTTTCAAGACTGTCACTTTAGAATGTGGCTTGGTGAGTTGTCCCAGGGCAACAATCAGCTGCCACGAACAACCATTCCAAGTTTTTTCCCTGAGGCACATTTGAAGAGCACGAACCCGACCAAGACATGATCTTTTCACGTATATGCTATTGCTAAGGTGCCGCTTCTTGTGATTTTGGTGGCTCCGGGCTTATGCACGGCATGTCTGCGAGATGAAAGGGTTGATTTTAAAGTTTTAAGCATTAAAACTCGAATCTGGGTTCTGGACCTAGGCATAGCGGACTGCAGATTCTTCATTCCAAAATTCTGGGCTTTCTGCTACCAGCCCAGGCCTCCACACTGTGGCATGCTCTAAAGTCTCGAGTTGGTGAATTCCGCACGATGCAGCTATGCATGCACGAATACGATTGCATTTTTGCACATGCACGATTTTGCACGTTGAGGGATTGTGGAATCTTTGTTGGATCTTGGCTCCTTTGCACGAACACTTGCCAGTTGAATATTCAGGGCCTAGAAACCCGCATCCGGGATCAAGGAGGACCTGTGACTCTAAATGGAAAGTTGCTTTCAGAGAAGACTCTTCGATACTCTTCGGTGTGTCGTCAGGTCGACAAAAACCGCACCTGGATTCGAACTTGCATGAAGCCATCTCCATCAGAGCTGATAGGCAAGTTGACGGCTTCCGTCCATTTCCGTTTACCCGCGTCCAGGTTTCGGCGTTTTCTGGGTTCGTGGAGTCCCATAAGCCCTAAGCTGCCTTGGATTCGAGACTGGATTCAAAGTTGAACGGCATCTGGACTCTGAAATGTCAAACCCCTCTGCCGCCACATGATAAGGCAAGTGTGATGAAAATTGGCTCAATCCATAAGCTACGTGAGGTAGACAAACGTGTCCTGTCTTCAGGTTCAGGCCTGTTTTTGGGAAACTCCCCGCGTAGAAGCTCTGCACTGGAAGCCGCTTCTCCCGAAACCTCTACACCCCAACCCACGAAGCTACAAAAG
>CAJNJA010016129.1:0-11476 GCA_905231915.1 Symbiodinium necroappetens | reverse complement strand
TAAACCCTAAACTAATTAAACCCTAAACCCTGCATCCTAAACCCTAAACTAACCCTAAACCGTAAACTAAACCCTAAACCCCTAAACCCCTAAAACCCTAAAACCCCTAAACCCTAAAACCCCTAAACCACTAAACCCCTAAACCCCTAAACCCCTAAACCCCTAAACCCCTAAACCCCTAAACCCCTAAACCCCAACACCTTAAACCCTAAACCCCAACACCTTAAACCCCTAAACCCCTAAATCCCTAAACCCTAAACCTTAAACCCTAAACCCGAACACCTTAAACCCTAAACCCCTAAACCCCGAAACCCCCCCCCCCTAAGAGCCTCTGTCTCTCTTCGGCGAGGCCCGTCTCGGCCAGGAGCTCACGATGACGCGCCTGCTCCGCTTGCACGCGACGGCCGGTGGCCTCAAGGGGTTTAGGGGGTTAGGACTGCAGGGTTTTTAGGGTTTTTAGGGATTTAGGGTTTAGGGTCTAGGGTTTAGGGCTGCTTTTGGGGGATTTCAGGTTTAGGGTCTAGGGTCTAGGGTTTAGGGTTTAGGGTTGGTTTTGGGATTTAGGGTTTAGGGTCTAAGGGGGTTTAGGACTGTAGGGCTTTGGGGATTTAGGGTTTAGGGTCTAAGGGGGTTTAGGACTGTAGGGTGTTTAGGGTTTTGTTGTTGATCGCCCTTTGTCCAACTGCAGGTTCTGTGCTTTAGGGCTTGGGGGCTTTGAGATTTTGGGTTTAGGGTTTCGGGTTTCGGGCTTAGGCTTAGGCTTTGATAGAAGAGTACGGCTTTGAAGCAAATCATACTATAGCCATGCGAAGACTGTAAGGGGAGACCCTCATTCCTACTAACTACTATAAGTTATAAGGGGAGACCGTCATTCCCACTACCTACTTATGCTGGCCTCGATCTCGGCATTCAGCGCCTCGGCTGTCTCCATGGCGGCTCTTTCGGCCCTTCGGTCCTTCGGTCCGCGGGGAGGCGTCTATCGCCCCCTCAACTCTCAGCCCAACCAACGCCCCCCCCAGTATGCTGTAAGGGAGTCTTAACTTAGGTTCATCAACCCAAAACGTTAAACCCTAAACCCTGAATCCCAAAGCCTAAAGCCCACCCCCTAAACCCCAAACCCAAAAGCCAGGAATGGAACTTCTTCCTTTGAGCCCAGAGGTGGCGCGACGTCCTGGAATTTCATAGAAGCTTCCTTGGGTCACTTGCTTAACCCTACAAGAAACCGAAATTCGCCTATTCCCGACGAAGAAGGATGTAGAAGCTAGCTGTCCAGGATGATGGGTTTAGGGTTGAGGGTTTAGGGTTGAGGGTTGAGGGTTTAGGATTGCGGCAGGGCCGGGAATTAAGATCATCAGCCCTACGTCCTCCGCCATAAACTCCTAAACCTGAGACTCTAAACCCTCTTCCCTGGACCCTAAGCCTAGAAGCCATGAGCCCAAAGCTCCGAACAGCGCATCCCTGGAATCAATTTAGGGCTTAGGGTTTAGGGTTTAGGGCTTACGGTTTAGGGTTTAGGGTTTAGGGTTTAGGGGTTTAGGGTTTAGGGTTTAGGGTTTAGGGTTCTAAACCCTGGAATCTGCCCGTACAAAGCAAAGTAGGGTAGGCTTAGCTTGCAAGGCCCACAGTTCGCAAGACCCATCCCCCACCCAGCCACCCACCCATCGCTGCAGCAGGAGTCGCAATAAACCTCACAGCCGTGATACCCCCAAATCACAACAGGCATGTCATAGTGTAAAGGAATCCTGCAATATTGGTTTCTCTGGGTCTGTGGAGAACCGGCTCTTCGAGTACGCAGTCGGGTTCCACTCTAACCACAGGGGTCTATACATTACGGGATACTGGTGCTATAAACCCCATGCAACCCCTCTGCAAAGCTTTCAAAAACCACTCTGAAGCCTTCTCAAACCCTAGCTCTCAGCCGGTGCCGGAGCTCCAGATTGACAGGAGCCCAACATGAAAAAAAAAACTCCAGAACCAGGAGATCTGACCCATCTGACCCTTAAACTTAAGCCTGAAGCCGTCCTTTGGGGAGCTAGGGAGGTTTCCGGGGCTTAGGGCTTAGGCTTAGGCTTTGAAGCATCGGGGCGTAGGACCACCTAACACCTGAAACGGTGTCGAACACGACCGTTCGGCCGCCGGGCGCCAGGACATGCCCGGAGATACTATGAAAATTCACCCTGAAGGAATCTCCCTTGAACTAGGTGAGGCTTCTTATCAGGATCATACTTCTCAATGATCCTTTCGCCCGCATCCAGGGTTTAGGGTTTTAGGGCTTAGGGTTTAGGGTTGAGGGTTTAGGGTTTAGGGTTTGCTGGATAGCTGAAAGAAAACCAAACCCAAAAAGCCCGAAGCCCAAACGCACTCCGCCTGAATCCAAGACTCTCGGCCCGCGCCTGCCCCAAAACCAAAAACCACAAAACCCCAAAAAAGGCCCCGGAAGGCCCCAAAACCATTCCGTAGCTTGGCCTCGGCGGAGCTCGTCTCTATGAAGTCTCGGAAGCCCCTGCACCGGACTGTGGAGGTCAGAAAGACTCGCAAATCAAGAGACCGGGTTTAGAGCTTAGGATAGCTTTTGGTGGACTGGGGTTTCCGTTTTGGCGCTTTGAACTTCCGGGTTTTTT
Source organism: Symbiodinium necroappetens (assembly GCA_905231915.1). Lineage (NCBI taxonomy): Eukaryota > Dinophyceae > Suessiales > Symbiodiniaceae > Symbiodinium > Symbiodinium necroappetens. The sequence goes on along the minus strand of CAJNJA010016129.1, from coordinate 8,855 downwards.
TCCAGCTGCATCCTGGCTGAAGCACATGCATACCAGCCCCTCGGCTTGTGCGCTAAGCTTTGCATGCAGCACGAACCTCCGTTAGGCACGAAAGCGCTCGTATTACATCAAGCATGCCTCGCAAACAGAACCGTCACAAGCAAAACGCCTCTCATTCGCACAGCTGAGGCTGCTCACGGCAACGCAAGAGGGTTTTTTCTGCCAAGAACATCACGGCGAGCTTCGTCTGACGCAAACTTGCATGGCAAGCCCACCTCTGGGTGCAGGCGGTGCGTCCCAAGACCACTAAGGCGAGCCCCGGCTTTCGTCCCCCAAGTTTCTGGCATAGGCAGCGGTTTCTTTAAAGGCCCTGAGGCACCTTGCTCGAGGGTTTAGGGCTTAGGATTTAGGGTTTAGAGTTTTTTCTTAAAGGCCCTCAGGTGTTACAAAAGGATTCCACGCCATGCCAGAAGCCAAAGGTCCACGGACCACGTGATCTGCACGGAAAGGGTCCATGGAAGAGTCACAGCATCTGCACAAAGACATCACCGGAAACCGCTGAATTACAACAACGAGTTCAAACACGGTGCACCTAAAGCTATCTAGACTGTTGCTCCAGATGCTGCGCCGGGCACATCTGATGTCTCGCTGCAAAAAGAACAAAAACCATAGCCGAACTCGGCTCGTGCTACTGTGATCAACGCCCAGCTTCACACAGAGACTCCCGTGGAAAGCCAAGCGTGCTGGCGCTTGCTTGCGGCTTGCGCCTTCTTCGCCTGTGAAACTCCGTAGATGACGGCGTACTTTGCGATCTCGCCCAAAGCTTTCGAGTGAACGTTGTGCTCTGTGGCGTACCCGAGCATCATAAGGAATGCATTGAGCCACTCCCTAGCATTCTGCTCATCATACACGAGGTCTGCCAGCTTGTCGCGACTCAACATGTCCTCCATGAAGCTGTACTTGGGCCCTGGAATGATTCGGGGCTGCATTGTGTGGACCAGGAAGGTTTTGCTACTTTTCTGGAAGGTCTTCAGAAAATCCATCGGCGGAGACTCCGTCACCATGGCGGTGCCGCCCTCAGCAGTGTCGCAAGAAACATCAGCAACGTGCTTGCCGGTGACATCCTCGTACGACCACGTGCCATTCGCGACGTTCAAGGCCACTGTTTCAGCGACCCACCAAGCATCCTCACCTTGTTTGTTGGATCCGTCCTCATCACTGACTCCAACCCAGATGATTCTCTGTATGCCTTGGTTGTCGTAGCACGTCACAACTGCTGGCCCCGTGTAGTTGACACACGACTTCTCCACGACTTCACCCGAAGAGCTGTAGGCACAAAGCATCGGATCGCCACTGGACCTGAATCGAAACCGAGATCGCCTTTCTTCCTCCTCTGCTGCACGCCTCCGTGCCTCTTCCTCGCGCTGACGTTTCTGAGCCTCTGCTCGGAGTCTTTCAGCATCTGCTCGCCGCTGTTCCGCCTCAGCTCGTTCAGCGTTGGCCTGGGCTGTTTCCTTCTCAAGCCTTTGCACTTCCTCCTCCACTTGCTGCTTCCACCTCAGTCGGTATTACCCCGAAGCAGTAGCACCCACTCAGGCGCTTCGGTCGGCAAAAGACAGCACCCCTGTGTTCGTCCAGCAAGGTAGACTCTAGACATCTAAACTTAAGCCAAGGTACTTGTCGGTCTCTGCACGCCTGGACGCCAGCGGGACGGGTGCCACACAGAGATCATGGGAGCAAGTCTCGTTCACCTGGAAGCCATTCTCTGCCAGGTTCTTCATCATGTTAAGATCTTCTGCGAAGATCTCTTTCGTCACGCGGGCTCCTCCCTTGTGGTCATACCGTTCAATGATCTCTTTAGCGTACAGCATGCCCGGCACACATGTTACAGGCGCAAGCAGGAGGAAGCTAGCCGAGAGCCTCCGGCAAGCAAGCATGTTGGGGCGAGAAGCGGGCGGGAGCGAACAGGCGAGCAGGAAAGAGGCTGCTCCAATGCGAAGTGGGTAGCTCCTCTAGAATAGGGTCCCTTTGGGGTCCTTTTTATAAGCGTGCCGTACTATATTAGGGACCCAAAAAGGGACCCTAATTTAGAGAACTACCCAAGTACTGACGTCTCAACGATGGTTGATGTGGCATGAGGAGATGTAAGCATCAGACTCACAAGATCCACCCAATGACCTCCGATTCACCCGAAGCCCAGCATGGACCGGTTTCGGGTTTAGGGTTTAGGGACTCTGCTCACGCCAATGAGGGCCAGGCTGTCTGCCGATGAACGTCAAGGAGCATCTGGAGGCCTGCATCGGCGGACTTTGAAGCCCGCGGGTTGGAGCGCAGGGAGGGCAGGGAAGCAGAACGCGGGCCCTGGAAGCCACACTTGTTGCTCACGTTTGTTTCGACATCTCGAGTTTCGAGTTTCGGCTTTCGGGTTGAAGGTGGGCGCAAGATTTGGGGCTGTGTTGAGGGTGATGGAGGTGTAAAACTTCGGCACAAACCTCTGCAAGTCTAGATCTGACATCCGGAGGGTGGAGTAGAATGACCGTTCAGAGGACAGCGAGCTGAAGCCTTGAGATGTGCGGTGCCCGGTGATCTAACATTTCTGGACTTGGGTTTGCAGGTACACTGCATGCTGAGCCTGGCGAGTTTGTCTGAGACTGCCTGGACGAGACCCTAAAGCCGCTGACACAGAAGAACCGGACAAATGTCGTCTTCCACTCGCTGGCGGCCGGCATCCTGCCCGTCTCTCGCGGGTTTTCTACCTGTCTTCGAAACCCACGAGCTGCTCAGCTCCATCTGGGATGCTCCAGCAATGCAAGGCAGACCAGGAAATCCAGAGATGAGGGAGAAGATGACGTGGATGACTTCAGTGTCTTCGGTCCACCATGCTTCCGAACCGCGGCCGTCCGGAGGCTGCATGGGATCATCGAACCATGGCCTCAAACGTAAAAGCTGTCCAAGTAGGCCTACTTCACCCAGTAGCTAAGAGCCATAGAGCATCCATTCCCACTTCGTGTGCAGAAGCTTCCGCTTTAGCTGCTCAAAGTTCTCGATGGAATCTTGGAGCGGCTTCGTGTGTATCTTGCTATACCTGCGTGGAGACTCGAAAATGAGTTGCGGTTATACAGGTTTACTGTACCCACAGTATCATAAGTTAGTGTACGTTCTCGGAAAGCAACCCAGATACCCGGTCAGATTCTCCAGCTGGGCGTCTGCGTTCTTTGCGCAGGAGGTGCCGTCCAGAAGGAAGTTCCTCGGTTGCTCAGAGCTTTGGGTTTTAGGGCAGAGTCCCTCTACGGAGTAAGCCCGATGCCCTCAACCCCGATAGAGTCTCGGCTGCACGTGAAATACGAAGCTCCTGTTGCTACGAGCAGTCCTATGACACACCCAATCGCCCGATACTGGGTGCTTGCTCGGAAACTTCATCTACGCCAGCATTGTCGGGATATGTGTTAAAGCAACATGGTGGAAGTACTATGGTAAGATCATCTAGCAAGAGCCCAGAACAGCTCCGCGATGTATAAAACAGGGCTTTGGGGCTGTAGGGTTCCAGAATTGGGGCTCTTGGTTGCTCAAGCCCAAACCTCAAAACCCCGTTAGGTCCAAAACTAAACCCTAAACCCAAAACCCTAAAACCCTAAAACCCGAAAAAACCCTAAAACCCTAAACCCTAAACCCAAAAACCCTAAAACCCTAAACCCCTAAACCCCTAAACCCAGAGCCTGGGCCCAAACCATGGAGCCAAGCCCTACACATGGACCATCGATGGTAAACCCAAACCCAAAAACCCAGATGCTAAACCCACGGTGTAGGGTTTAGGTTGTTTTTTTTTGAGGGCCTTTTTCCGTCTGCTAAGTCTTAGCTCGGGAGTGGGTTTAGGGTTTAGGGTTTACGAAACCAGAGCAAACTACCAAGAAAGCCCAACTTACCTCCGAATCCAGGCTTCAGGCTTTGGGATAAAGGGCTTTCGGTGAAGGCTAAGCGTGTGAGGCTTAGGGGGAAAATGAAGATACTTTAAGCCTTGACAGGCTACAATTTGGGTTTCTACACTTTCGTATTTAAGTTGGGATTCGGGGCACTGAGTCCCCAGACCCCCAAAGAGCCCTATAACTTAAACCCTACACCTTAAACCCTAAACCCTAAACCCTACACCCTACAACTCAAACCCTAGACCCTAAACCCTAAACCCTACACCTCAAACTCTGAACCCCTGGGAATCGCCTCCGCACTGCTCACTTTGCAACCTTTATAAGGCTCCTACAAAGCCTCCTTATAGAAACCTGATCAGCTTTAGGGGTTTGGGGGTTTGGGGGTTTAGGGTTTAGGGTTTGAGGGTTTGAGGGTTTGAGGGTTTAGGGTTCAGGGTTTTAGGGTTTGAGGGTTTGAGGGTCTAGGGTTTAGGGTTCAGGGTTTAGGGCTTGAGGGTGTGAGGGTCTAGGGTTTAGGGTTCAGGGTTTAGGGCTTGAGGGTTTGAGGGTTTGAGGGTCTAGGGTTTGAGGGTTTAGGGTTTAGGGTTGCCAGAGACTCCAATATCCCTTAATTTAAGGAATATTCCTTAAATTATAGTAGGATCCCTAATATGGTTTAAGGTCTATTCCTTAATTCAGGGATATTGGAGTCTCTAGGTGATCAGCTCCCCGATCAAACCAGATAAACCCTTCTACAACTCTTTGCAGCTTAAGCGCCCTTGGAACCATAATAAAGGCAAGCGTGATGACCTTTTATTCTAACCGAGATAGATACATACCTATAAACCCTAAACCCTAAACCCTATACCCTAAATCCTAAACCCTAAGCCCTGAACCCAAAGCTCCAAACCCTAAACACCTAAACCATAGACAAACCCAAGGCCTGAACCATTCTGGGTTCTTGTTAGGGGATTTTTTTAAAATACCCTAATGGGGATCTATGGTTTCTTTATTATGGTAACTGAAATAAAATCCTGAACCCTAAACGTTAAACCCCAAACCTTAAACCCTCTAAACCCTCTAAACCCTACACCCTAAACCCTAAACCCTAAACCCTCTAAACCCTAAATCCCCAACAAGAACCCAGCGCTTTGCATCCTCGGCTCCTCAGCTCGGTGAGGCTCTCGCTGACGTTCTCGTAATACACCGTCAGCACGCGAAGGCCCCGGCGCTTTGCCTGGGCTCTTTGCGAGGGTTTTGAGTTTATGGGGTTTACCTGGACCCCAAAGAACCTCCCTTTTTAGGGCTCCTTATTATGATTTCTTTATAAAAAGGCAGGTCATTTAGGGTTTAGGGTTTAGGATGAAGAGTTTTTTTTGAGGACCTTTTTCCTGGCAGGATTAAGGGTTTGGGGTCCAGGGCTTTTTGGTTTAGGGCTTAGGGTTTAGGGCTGGGCTGCTCGAGGTTCTGTTCATGAGCAGAAGGGGCAACCATAAACCTCTGAACCCCTGAACCCACGGTTTGGGGTTTAGGGTTTAGGGTTTAGGCTAACCTGAAGTAAACTCCCAAAAAGCTGGTATCAAGGTATCTTCCTTCTCAGAAGATGAGCCCAGTTGCCTCCTTGACCACTCGCTTTGCTTTCTTGACCTTCTCCTGAAAGCTCTAGGAGGTAGGCTTTCCAACTTAAGGGTTTGAGGTTTTTGGGCTGGGGGTTTACGGTTTTTCGGGCTTAGGATTTTAGAACGACAGGGCTTAAGGATTTGGCATTCAACCCTTCACTGAGGGTTTAGGGTTTAGTTCGAGAGGCGTCCGTAGCAAGAACAGTGGACCGAAATGGTACAGAAGCCTGAATAATCAGACCAGGTTTTTCCGAGATTCCTGTACCAACAACAATAAGGAATAGCATTACCAACTCCTCAGACCCCTATAGTGGCCCTTTGCTACCCTACGCAGCATGATGAAGCCCACAAACTCCATGAAACCCCGTAAAAACCCTGTAAACCCAATGAAAGCCTGATGTCAAACCCCATAGAACCCTTTGAAACCCTACCGTGAAGCCCTGTAAACCCCAATGAAACTCTTCAAAACACTGTGAAACCATACAACAGTCTGCAGACCCTACGAAAATCTTATCCGAGAAGGCCCCTGCTGTTTCGCTCGATTAGACCGGTGTCTAAGGTAAGGGTTCAAGTTTTAAGGTCTAGGTCTAGGGTAGGCTAGCGGCTAGGGTTTGCGGGCTTACAGTTTGGAGCTTGGGTTTGCGGTTAAAACAGGGGCCTTGAGAATTAGAATAAGGTTTGGGTAATATTATACTATAATCAGAATAAGGAGCCCTCAAAGTATTATAGGTAACTATAAGGTTAGAGCTCGGGGTTCGATTTCTAGGGTGCAGGGGTCCTGGGTAGATGGTTCAGGGCCCGCCGAAGTATTCATGAATATTTGCAGCTCAAATAAACCCTAAACCCCAAACCCTAAACCTTATTGAATAGGGCGAGCTCTAGACGAGCCTCTGAAAAAATGAGCTTCCCAAACCGTGACCGAGATTGGGGCTCCTCCTGTTCAGGGCGTGGGACCAGGATGAAGGTCGAAGGTAGGGTTTAGGGTTTAGGGTTCAGGGTTTAGGGTTTAGAGTTGACTTGAAGGGCTCTGGGGTTTTACAACCCGCAGCGCCTGAGCAAAGCTAAACGTTGAACTCAGTCCCGGTACCGGAAACCCTAAACCCGGAAACTTGCACAAACGAACGACAAGTGGAAGCTGCTGGTACTTTAACGGTACCTAAACCCTAAACCCTAAACCCTAAACCTCTCCTAAAACCTAAACCCCTAAACCCTAAACCGCATCCTCCAAAGAAGGAATCCAAGGGCTCGGAGGCTGTGAGGCTTCGGGCTCAGGGCATTGACGGTTCTGCGGCTATGGCGTTCAGGGTCTAGGCTTCAGGGGTTTAGGAAGTTAGGGGCTTAGGGGTTTAGGGTTTAGGGTTACTTCACAAAGCTGTCGATTGGGATCGCAGACCCAAAACTCAAGTATATTACTTACGTTACTTATGGGGCACTAGAAGGCGTACTCGGGTTCCTTTACGGGTTACTGTAGGGTTATTATGCTCCGAAACCCAGCTGAGGTAGACTCCAGAGCTTCGCACTAACGGTTTTGAGCTCGGGGGACTCCCTAAACAATCCTGGCCCTCCGAAGACTAGCGGACTTCAGGGCTTTTTGTTTCAGCTTGGGTTGTCCATTTTGGGGTCGAAGATCTGTGGCCCCGAACCCTAAACCCTAAACCCTAAGCCCCAAACCCGAAAACCCTAAGCCCTAAGCCCTAAACCCTAAACCCGAAGCCCTAAACCCAAAGCTTAGCTTGCGGCAGCGGCCTCTTCCTTCTGAAGCTCTTCCAGGATAGTGGCCTCGTCAAGCTGCACCTTCAGCGCAAGGGAGGGTTTTGGGTTTTGGATTTAGGGTTTTGGGTTTAGGGTTTAGGGTTGCTTTCGGGTTTGGGGTTTAGGCTTTAGGGTGAAGCCGAAACCCTGATACAGTATCTAGGGTTCAGGGCGCCCCTCTAAACCCTAGAACCGCAAATATCAAACAATCACTATAGTTAGTCCTAAACCACGATGCTAAACCCAAAAAAACCCTCCACCCAACCCTGATATGCAAAAGCACCCATACTAACTCCGAGTCAACCCATGCAACAGAAAATCTTTTTTTAACTTGTACCTCAAGTCCGAATAAGTTGAGACCGTAACCCTGAACACCCCGAAAACACCAAAACCCTAAAACCCAAAACTCGTAACCCTGAACCGAGAAAACCCTAAACCCTCAAACCCTCAGCTGCAAAGCCCTCAAAGCAGGAAACCCCAAAGAACTGAACCCTTACCTGGTTGCTGTTCAGGAACTTAAACTAAGCTACTGCAATAAGAAACCCTCCATATTCACAGTATATCTCCATTGTGGTAGCTTAAACCCTGAACCCGAAACCCTAAACCCTAAACCCGAAACCCTAAACCCTGAACCCAAACCTTAAACCCTAAAAAATAGGTTCCTTAACAGGCCTTCACAGAGCCGACGGTCTTCGCTACGCTCTCCTCAAGGTGGGCTGGGGGCTTTGAGTCGGACACCAAGAACCCCCTGTGGGGTCTGGGGCTTTGGGTTCTTGTTAGGCGTGGGGCTTGGGGTTTAGGCTTAGGGTTGGTGGTTTGGGGTTTGTAGTAGCATGGTTTGGGGTTTAGGGGATTAGGGGCCGGTTTTAGGGCTTCGGATTAAGGTTTTGCGTGCTGGGTTTAGGGTGTTGGGCCTTAGGATTCGGGGGTTTCGGAGTTAGGGTGTATAGAAAAGGTTTAGGGTCTAGGGCTTCGGGTTTAGGGCGTAGGGTTTAGGGTTTAGGGTTTAAGGCTGAGGGTTTAGGGTTTATAGTCAGAGTAGCCCAAAGCAGTAGAAAACAGCATTACTTTCAACAACGGCCGAGTGAACCCAGCGTCGTTCGTGGTGCCCCATGTGCCAGTCTTCTTGTTCGCCTGGTTGGAGAAGATGCGTCGCAGCAAATTGTTCCTCGCTGCAGACCCCTGGTTGTATGTTTAGGGTTTAGGGTTTAGGGTTTGGGATGGTTTGGTTGTGAGTATCCTAAACCCTAAACCCTAAAACCCCCCAATCTAACAGGTGCCTCTACACTCAACTTCTACACGGCAACGCCGCAACAGACATCCTCAGTTTCAAGCAGTCCAATCTGCTCAAGCATGTTACCTACCGCGGTAAGCACCCCCCCGCCAGAATCCTGGAACCAGTTTATCTTGGACCCCCTAGGATGGCTACACCTCTGGGACAAATTCCAGAACACACCGCTCCAGGAAGTAGATAAACTACAAATAGTTGCTGATATAAGGCAGTTCTTAGGCGCAGACACCCTACCCCCCACCGCCTTGGCTAAACCGCAGATCGATCCATACAGATTCCAGAGCTTAGACAGATGCTTCACAGCGCGCAAGT